>WSYH01010880.1:0-22096 GCA_036426205.1 Ascaphus truei
TGTCCAGAGAAGTAATACCGGTATACACATACATGTCCAGAGAAGTACAGTAATACCGGTATACACATACATGTCCAGAGAAGTAATACCGGAATACACAAAAACATATCCAGAGAGGTAATACCGGTCACATACATGTCCAGAGAAGTAATAGCGGACACATACATGTCCAGTATTACCTCAAATTTTTTACTGGACAGTGTCCATATACAGGACAGTCCGGTTCAATACTGGCCACCTGGCCACCTTACACTGGGCTTACACTGAACGTGTGGGAGGAAATGTGATGCAAAGTCCGAAGTTAGTGGTCTTAACATTAGTATCATAAATTTACACCGTGTACAACAAAAATCCCCGTCCCGCAACTGCTTTTGTGGAAACGTGTTACCCATGTCTAATCTCCTTCAGGTATGTATTTTCAGAAAATATATACTTTTAAGCAGGTATTTTTACTCTAGAGGGTAGTTTTGCCTTTCCAATGATGTCGAGAACATTTTGGATTCAGCCATGAAGAGCCTTGCACATTCTTACTCATTTGGGACCTCTTTTTGCCCAAATAGTATGTAATATGATACATGCCTGGTATCCGTGTGCTCAGCGGCCCCAGGGCAATACCATTTAGCATTGATTTCCAACATTACCCTGAGTAGGTTTGAGAAAGTGTGATGCAAAGTTTGAATTTAGCGGTTTTGATATTGTTCTCATACATATTTTTTTTTTAAACTCTTTATCTAAAGTTTTTATATGTGATATAACAATAAGACAATAATGTAGAAAGCACAAGGGAAGGTAGGGGAAGGGTTAGGTGGGGGAGTATGGGTGGATCCAGTACCACAAGAATACTTATCAGATTATATATTATACATTGTATATTTAAGCAAGAACATTACATCAGCAGCCTACATAGTGTGATACAGTCTTCTAGTATTCTATTCTTATGCATATCCCAATTGGTTAACTAGCTCTCCATATAAATGATCAAGTAAAACTAGTCAGAAATGGCTTAATTCTTTTGCGTTCCTGAAGACAAAGGGTCTCCCACGCCTATAAGAAACCTTTTGGATGTGTCAGTAAGATAGCTTGACAAACTTTCCATAAGCATTACGTGAGAGAAGAGATCAGTTTGTGGACTTGCTTACAGGGTGTGGCAGCGCGTTCTGCCTCCAGAAGCCATCACACATTTGGTAGTGTTGAGGACGTGCTAAATCAATTTAGCCTCACGTCTGTTTACCCCTCCATGGGTTTATTTAAAAGTGGGGACCATGGGTCTTTGGGCACAGAAATGTCCACCTTGTTATAGATAAACTGTATATTCTATCCCAAAGAGATTGAATTATAGGACATTCAAGCCAGATGTGAGACAGGGGCCCCCGTATTCGCAGTTTCTCCTGCACAAGTGAGACACATTTGGGTTCATGGCATGCAACTTCATTGGGGTTCTGTACCATCAATACAATAACTTAAATGAATTTGCTTTGATTTGTGTACGGGCTGATCTCTTAGCGGCTTCCAAGATCTCCGCATTCCTTCTCCCAAGCCAGCATGTATCGGTCCTTCTCAAGATCATCATCATCGAGGAGAAGTTATAATAAAGAAGAAATGTTCATTTACTGTAGTTTGATTTTCTGAGTGTAAGCACGTTCTCAAACAAGGAGATATGGTATACTGTTTCGGCTGAATTTGTTGTTAATAACGTGTCTGATCTGTAAGTATCTCTAAAAGTGTGTCTTTGGTAGAGAGAACAGTTGTTGTAGATCCTCAAAATTACTTTAGTGCAAAATTTGCAAATACATCTTTAAACCTTTTGCTATCCAATTATTAATATAGGCTTCAGTGGGGAATACATGGGAATACATGGTTATTCACCAAAGTTGTAATTGAAGATGGTTTAGATATAAGTTTGAATTTCAGCTTGAATAAATCCCAAACATTACACAAGTGTTTCAATTCTGGATTCTCTAAGATAGCTTTGTGCCAGGAGGTAGCCAATTTCAGTTCTCAAGAGCTACTAACAGCCGGGCCGGCGTGATGGCGGTGCTATTGGTGCCACTGCGTCGACCCATGCGGTTACAGAGACCGCAACAATTAAACTGATTGCAGGCGGAGAGCGCCAGGCCTCTGTAACGCTTACCTTCTCCTGCGCGATCTCTTCCTGCCAGTGATCCCTCTTCATGGCGCCACGACATCAAATGGCGTCTCGTTGTCATGGCAATGCGAATGAGAAGGGACACTGGCAGGAAAAGATCTCACAGGAGAAGGTAAGAGGCCCTGCACTGAGCCTCGCAATTTCCCTTGCCAGCCATGACCAATAGGTCAGGTTTTCAGGATAACCTTGCTTCAGCACAGGTAGCTCAATCAAAGACTGATTCATTTTAAAGCCAGATAAAGCCCCAAACTGAGAGATTATCTGGAACAAATTAGGAAGAGATATTAAGGGTTTTGTAATGGTCTATATTATGTCATCCGCAAAGAGGGCTAATTTCAATTCCTCTGAAGCTACTTTGAACCAAGAGAAGCCAGGACTGTCTCTAATGATGCTCCTAAGGCCACGGTCATAGTGTGAGCGCACACGCGAGCAACAGGCCGGACCTCTGTGAAGCAGGCCATAGAGTGTGCGCGAGGAAGCGTGACAGCACAGCAGCGTTTTCAGCAGACAAGAGAATATTTTTGTTGCGCGACGGTCGGGTCACGTGAGCGGTTTCGCCAATGACAACAAACCAGCCTCGTGACATCACAACCACGCCTCCCCGTCGCTGTGGATCTGAGGCCACCGATCGCTCGGCCAACAGGCACTCATGATGCCTTGAGCTCCATCGCGCGCCCACTATATCCGAGGCCTAAGGGGTTCTATGGACATTGCGAATAGCAGGGGTGAAAGGGGACAACTTTGTCTGGTTTCATTTGTTATGGAGAATCTATCTGATTGTAAGCGAGGCTGAGGGGCCCATATCCCTCTTATAAAAATCTTTCCAAACACAAACATTGAGAGTGTTTTTAACGTAAAATCCCAGTTCAACCTGCCAAAAGCTTTCTCCAGGGCAAGGCCCAATACTACCAATGGATAATTATTTGATTGTGCAAGCTGGATTATATTGAATCCTGTGATAATTAGAGGCTTACCGCCCACTGATGAATCCCACCTGATCTGGGTGTATGATTTTAGGCAAGACTACTTTTATTCTGTTGGCTAAAATGTTTCCATAGATTTTGATGTCAGAATTTAGAAGGGATATAGGGCAATAGCTACTGCAATTTGTGGGGTCTTTCCCTTCTTTAGGGATTAGTGTTATAGTTGCATGTGACATTTCAGGAAGTCCCTCAGTTAGGAGGGGGTGGACATGACCAGCGCGGGCCAGATAGCACTCGGGTAGGCAAGTGAAGTTAATTAAAGGGGGGCACTAGGGTACTTACGGGGTGGGGGAGTGGAACCACCTGCAGGAAAATGGAGGGAAAACAGTCTGCTTTGGAGGAGGAAGAGCTCGAGCGTGCACAGGCCCATCGTCATGGCGCTGGCTGAAGCCCCACGTGGGGGGCGGAATTTCAGCTGGCATAGCGAGGGAAGACGCCAGCCAGCTCCACGTGGCATCAGGTCTGGTCTCATCTAACCTCAGCTGCAATTAAAGCTGGACTACACAATGGTCGGACCATAGTGTAGCCATAATAACTCTAAAAAACTGGGGGCGTACATATACATCCACAAAATGGAGACTTTATGAGCCACTAATTTGTAACTCTGAAATTGTTGAGGAAATAAGTCACAAACTAATGGTTTACTTTAGTATTAATGATGGGTCTAGAATCACCCTGTGGGATGCACATAAATTGGTAATTAGAGGTAAACTGATCTCAATTGGGTCATATGCAGGACTGATGGAGATCAATAGATTTGTCCCTACAGTTAAAAAATGCGGACAAACGCTGGGACGAAACGGACTATTTGGACAGACTAGAGACCCCTAGACAGAGATAGATACATACTTTCCAGCAGGTCATGGGTGACGCGAGGAGACCACTCGGTCTCCCCGGACGCAGAGAGCCAGCAGGCGCAAAGCAATAAGCGGAACCATGGCAGGAGGACCCCCCTTTTTCCCTGGGGGCTGTGATGTATGTATGTCTGTATCTGTAAGTACCTATATGTGGTTGATTTTTACCAACTGGAGGTTGTTCCCATGTTACAACTGTATGCCATGTATGTAAACCATGTACGTTCTTAATAAAATTTAAGTTGGGGAAAAAAAAAATGCAGACAAAGACACATTAGTTCCTTCAGACGCTCTTTTTAATAACTTACTTAAAATTAAGGAAGAATTTAATTCCTTATCACTGGATGGAGAAAGCCATGCGATGGAAATAACAAAAATGTTAACAAAAAAGGGAACAGGCTGCCGGAGGACCGCTCGTCAAGGTAAGTCCCCAGAACCTTTTTTTTACGGGGGCAGTTACATAATTGGTACTATTTTTACCAAGCGTTTTTTTTCCCTAAACATTCACATGGCAATTATTTGTCATTCATGTTTCATCTATTGATATTATATGTATATTGCTTCATTCATTTAACCCTTTAGGCACTTTCACATATTCCACCAAGTTCTGTCCAAGAAGAAATAATACACATTCAGTGTAGGTACCGGCTATATTGGGAGTTCGCCGTGACGCGGTTAGCAGGCTTCAATCATTTTCTGATCAAAAGATCTAAACGGCTCCTGTTATTAGACTCGTTAGGATCAGCGTGTAGAATTTCAGCCAGTTTGGGAGGAGCGCTGGGGTTGTGTATGGGATTTCCATGTTTACATATATATATATATAGTAGTTATTCTGCCCAACTTTGATCTATTGCATTTGCAGAGCCTCACACTGAAGAGACCTAAAAGGTCGAAGCAGCTGTCTGTGAGTCGGGATACTTCCAATTCACTTCTTTAACCCAGGCTGTGCTGAAAAGCTGTGTAATACGGTAGGCATAAGCTTGTAGGGTCCCATGTCAAAATGGATTTGAAGTAAATGGTGACAGTGTGTGCACATTTGCATGCTATTTCCCAGAATCCCTTGCTGCAGTGGAAGCACTGTATGAAAGTGAAAAGCAGGGTTGCAGACCTGTCTGAGACATGTGAATGTGCGCCTAAGTAAAACAATGCACCTGTGTTTGCATCAGTGCGAGTGTCTAGAAGGGTTTTAATTTGTAAATGGAAAACATTTTCATTTATAACTATTTGTAGTGCACTATAATAGCACGGATTTCCAATCATTAGAATATACATTTTACACAGGTATGTTCTGTAACTAATTGCGTTATCAGGTATAACACACGCAGAGTGCTTGTAATTGCGTTATCGGGTATAACACACGCAGAGTGCTTGTAATTGCGTTATCAGGTATAACACACGCAGAGCTTGATGCGGACTTGCCTTTAACGGCCTATTGGACGTAGTATTTCTTTCTTCCTTGTTGCACTTATTTCTTGATTTAAACTTTACACTTTAAAGGGCCAATCCAAGCGGCCCTATTTTTATTCATTTTTACATAGGTTTGAAGCAGGGGGGTTTCAGACCTGAACCCCATTCTAGCTCCGGGGACACCCTGCTTAAGCAGACACAGACCTCCGAATGGGGTGCCAGTATCTCGGAAAAGTTTAAAGCTCCCGCGTCACGTGGGCCAATAGGATACCGGAACTGATGACGTCTTCTTATTCAAGGCTTCTTATTGGCCTGCAGGCGCTTTGAAACTCTGACATTATGTGATCCCATCCAGTGAGCCTGAGCAGCTACCCACACCCGCTATGGAGGTATCTCGGGAACCCCCACAGCTGAAATTAATGGGGTTCAGTTCTGGAGAACATCCGTTCAACACAATGTAAAATAAATAAATAAATGGGGATAAAACCAGCCACTTGGATTCCTGCTTTTCGTGCACTTGTGCGGGGATCCAGCACCCGGCTTCAGTCTTTTGCAAATCTCCAACTAATATTTAGGGGGGGGGGAAGAGTTCTAGCAGGATATTCCTCTACAACTCATTGGCTGTTTCCCGGATCCCTTTCACCAGCAGCCCCACCCTTCTCTACCCGTTTCTTGTTCGTATGTGCTCCCCCTTGAGGAGTCCTGCATCCAACGCACCGGGAGGGAGACGGCGCTCCAACTGCATTTTTTGGTAACTTACCTCCACCTAATGCGGATATACTCGCTAAACCAAAATAGCAGCCAGTTACTGTTACCAGCCATTCGATCGAATGCCTATTAGCGATCACGAATAGCCGGTTACTGCATAACCACTAGTGATCTCTGGTATCTACAACCACAGCGAAGGTAATATTCCATCTTCCCATGTTTTGAGGGGCGATAAGTTGTGGTTTTCTGAGGTGGCAAGTGGAATCTTTTAATTGCCGCACTGTTCTAAGTGTCTCCTTACAAGACTATTTGATTTGCTGTTTATTTGCAGAATTATAGCACACGTTTTCTGTGATCTCCCTTCCTCAGGAGGACCATTTACACGGGATGTAGAGATTTCAGCCGAGGAAAGGAGATCCCCGAAACGTTGCTGGAAAATTCTACTTTCCAGTGAAGCTTCAACCACTGTAAAAATGAGAAAGTTAGCAGAGAGCGCGCCTGCCGGGGGGAGCGGAAACTAATAATGCAGATAATGACATTGAAATGTGTCCCCTGACAAAACACTTTAGAAGAAAACATTACAAGTTTATTGTGTATAAAGACAAGAAAAAGGTTTCCGTTGTTCTACTAGAAAAAACACGAAACAAATCAAGGTCAAAGCAGCATATAATACTGATTACCTACACGGTCTTGAATTGGTTAACAAGTTATATCCCGTTGTTCTTCAGAGAAAATAGCACTCGGACATGATAAAAGCTACATCAACTAACAAGTCATACAATTACATTGAGCTTAAAAAAAACAAAAAGACAGTTGTGAGATTCCCGCTGAGATTATTAAATCAGAAATGAGGCTCCAAAATCCACTCGATTCCCTCTTGAAAATTAGGGCCAGGTGGTTTATTTTTTACATCTCGCGGATGCAGAAATGAGTGGTGACAATGCCAACTAAGTCATTTACCGTGCAAACAGGTACAAGGCTCGTTCACAAGCAGGAACCTTCCTGGCCATTTCCACGGAGACACAGGAGAGGAAATTGAAATGTTTACACGTTTGCTCATCCATTGGAGGCCAGAAACGTATTGCTCTGCCTCTCGTCGTCACCAGAAGAGGCACGCCAAATGGCACAATAAATGTGTCAACGTTTCGGCTTCCCCAATGGAGCCGTTTTCAAGAGCTCTTCCAACGTTGAGGTAGTAAAGACACATTTACTGGACCTTCTGCTGTGCCGGCTTTTTTTGAAGTTGCTACATAGGACAGTTCAGTACGTTAGCAGAAGCACCCGCTCCAATCTTTTGGAATATATATATATATATATATATATATATATATATATATATATCTGAACCAATAACTAAACGATAACCTTTATTGTGAGTGGCTTAATTAAATATTTTACATTGCTAAAATGTATTCATTAAGGAGGCAGCCCAGCCTCAAAGCAAGGTGTACTAATGGCAGTGACATGTTAAGGGCTTGCATCTGATTGGTGCCTTTTTGTACTAAATCTCACACCTAGGAGTATTTCGAAATAACTTAAGTTAGTTTAGTAAAATGGTGAGCGGGGACTTGGGAGGGGTTTCATTTCCTCTGGCTACTAACTACCTTTTGTTTTTGCAAAAGTAAAAACCCCCCCCCCCCCCGATCTCCTACACTTCCCTTACCATTTTTGGCTCTCGGACAAGGAGGACTAAAAGGTAAAGAAAACCTGTGATTGACATTCAGAGGCTCTTAAAATTCAATTTTCATAAAATAAAAAAAGCTTTTAGCACGGTTAGATTAGTGTAAGGAAGCCTGTTATATTGTTACATTCTTTACAAAAAGTTGCTGTTCTATTGCCCGACACCCAACGGAGCAATAACAAGGGGTCATGTGCACAAATATACCGATCCATGAACGCATGTTAACGGAGTTTTCACATTTCTTTTTATACAACCCGGTCAGGTAGAAGCGACAGAAACTAGATGAGGAAGGATTTGATTTTGAATAGGATGGTGATCCTTTAAGACAGCGGTGCGCAAACTGGGGGGCACGAGACTGTCTGCGTGGGGGTTGGGGTGACGCGGGGTTTACAGAGGCCCCGCGCGCTTACCAAAGGCACTTAAATTAAGTGCCGGTGGAGCGGCGAAGGCCTCTGTAAACCTCACTTACCTTTGCTCCGGCGGCTTCGTACACGTGTCGCCATGGCAACGTGACATCATGACGGCGGCGCCAGAGAAAAGATAAGGGGGGGGGGGGGGGGGAGGGAGGGGAACTTCCGGCAGGGGGGCGCAGGGAAAAAAGTTTGCGCTCCCCTGCGTTGAGACACGAAGAACGACCATTGCGCGGCAGTTACAATCCTACATAGGTCCTTGTAGCGCGTCTCGGACAAAAACTGGATTCTTTGCCAACAGCAAAATCCTTTATAAAACCAACGTGTGTATCACAAACACAGGCTGATGCACAATACCTTCCCAACTGCAGTCCCCAAGAACTCCCAGCGGGTTTTAAGGGTATCCCTGCTTCAGCACAGGTGGTCCAGTCTAAATGACTGGGCCACTGATTGAGGCACCGGTGATGCCGCAGAGATATCTTTAAAACATGACCTGTTGGGGGTTCTTGAGGGCTTCATTGGGAACCACCGCCTTAAAGGAACCTGGCAAGTCCTGTCATTAATACATTTGTTCCAGTCAGTCGCTAATAAAACGCATTCCTGTAATGCAGTCTGTGTCAGGGAGCTCAGCTCCCGTTCTAAAGACCCCCCAACAGGCCAGCGTTTAAGGATATCTCAGCTTCAACACAGGTGGCTCAATTAGTCCCTGCTTCAGCACAGGTGACTCAATCAAATGCTGAGTCTTTGATTGAGCCACCTGTGCTGAAGCTGGGAAATCCTGAAAACCTGGCCTGTTGGGTGGAGCTTAAGGACGGGAGTTGAGCACGCCTGGTCTAAGCAATACATTGACATACTTGCTCCTACCTCACAAGGGCCAACATATTTAAACTATTGCTGGCATTTCACGCTGGATTAAGGAATGGACGATTGTTACATCAGGCAAGGTCCCCTCTTATTTGTGACCAATAACTTAACGTGTATGAAATCCTGCGATATCCTTTAATAATTCGTCGGAACCCGTGTTTGCGTGTCCCGGCTGCTGAGAATAAAAGGCACCACGGAAGAGAATCCGCACTCTGTGTATGATCAGCTGTCAGTCCGATGACATCATTCTCTATACCTGGCGTTTCACGCCACATACCGTATTAATGAACCCATATACCCTCAGGAACAAGATGGCCTCCAGCACAGAATATTTGTAGGAGTTAGGTCACACTTGTTTCAAATACAGTGGTTTGCACATTTTGTTAAAAACCTGCACAAATACACAAAGGTTTTTTTATGCAACACTTTTAGATCTTTTTAAGATTAGATACTGTTCTTGCCCAATTTATAACGGCCATTTTATCATATTCTGAAATGAATCGACCTCGTCAGAGATTTGAATTTGTAAACATAAGGGTTGCACAGAGGATGTTTCTGACAGCAGAGCCCATCTCTTCTTGTGCTATACACAGAAAGGCAGTAAAAAGTAGTGTGTGAGCGTCTAAATCTAGACTGGGCTTCTAGTGTGTGAGCGTCTAAATCTAGACTGGGCTTCTAGTGTATGAGCGTCTAAATCTAGACTGGGCTTCTAGTGTGTGAGCGTCTAAATTGAGATTGTGCCGGGCAGCGTGAGATTGTGCCGGGCAGCGTGAGATTGTGCCGGGCAGCGTGAGATTGTGCAGGGCAAAGTGTGTGTGTGTGTGTACGGCAGCGTGAGCAGGGCAATGTGAGTGTGTGTGTAGAGCAACTGGCCAATCCAATAAAGATAAAAAAAGCTAGCGCAGCCAATCCTGATAATTGGATAAACATGACAAGACAAATGAATAGAGTACAGGGAGTCCTCGGTTATCCAACGGAATACGTTCTGGAAGTAGCGCTGGATAGTGAAACCGTTGTAAAGCGAGTCCCATGTTAATCAGTGGTGGTGAGCGTTGGATAACGCATTCAGGGGTCGAAAAATAGCCCTTAGGGTTGCATTTTAAAGCGTTGGATCTGCCATTCGTTGTAAAGTGAAACGTTGGATAGCGAGGACTACCTTTGGTTATACAAAACATTGGAGGCTGAGGGAGGAACTGAACATACGACTGTGCCTCTAATGTTTTGTATGAGTGAAGGCAAACTACTCTGTTCATCTAGGTTCAGTAATTTGTATATATATGTACTCTACGTGATTCCAATCCATGACACCCTATGGCTGCGGACATGGTGCCGCAGTTCATGCGGAGACGCGCGGAGCACCCGCTTTCCCAGGCCATAGTACTCGGGCCGTGGGGGGGCGTTCCTAGTGATGTCATGGAACTGGTTCGCCCTCATTGGGCGAACCGCTCACGTGACCTCCCTGTCGCGCGAGAAATCATTTTTAACTGATTTCTGGCGCATCGCGCGCCCCCTCCTGCCTCCGAGCGCATGCACGCAAACACTGCGTTAACGCAGTCTGTTCGCTCAGCGTGCGGACGCGTCCGCGCGGTCTTAGATGCCATGAACGCAGCCTACGACGCCTTCACCGAAATGGGCAATAAGGTGTTTCACAGCCTTGCCATGCTTAGTAAATATCGCACCATACTGGTAAGCGGTATGTGAAATGTAGGGGGGAAGGGGGGAAAGGCAGAACAATTCCAAATATAATAGAAAGTACATGAACATGAGTATTGGTGCACAGAATTAACTAAAACAGAAACATGTAGAAAAGGTATTTCCAGCACAATATGATATAAAGATATAGATAGATAGATAGATAGATAGATAGATAGATAGATAGATAGATAGATAGATAGATAGATAGATAGATAGATAGATATAGAGAGAGAGAGCAAGATATATCTATCTATATCAGGAAAAAACAGTGCTAATAACAAAATAAATGAAGCATATAAAATAAATTAAGCATATAATAAATATTCATAAATGAAAAGACTTTATAGATACAAGTCCTGTCCAGGAGAAAAAAATGTATATGGATAGTCCCAATAATAGAGGTCTATTATAGCCACAATGCAGGTATGGGGGCAGCGGTATCTGGGAGGGGCACTCCCCAAGAAGAATCTGTAGAAACAACAAGACAACAGCGCAGAACCCTAGTGCATTACCAAAACAATGTCATTTATTATAAAAAGTACAGGGGAAGACAATGGCCACTTCCAAGAAGAATAACATTGGAATTCACATACAGGTATCTTGGAATCGGTACGGTTTAAATACCCTCCGCCAGCTGGGAGAACCTCCGGATCAGAGAAAACTTCAAAAGCCTCCTGCCTGCTGTACATACACGCCGCTGTGGGAAAGCGGAGTCCTGCGACAGCAATGCGGACAGCTGTGAGAAACAGTCACTGCGGCTATGAAGATGCAGGGCGATCCGTTCCTCTCGCGTGAGGAGGGTGTTTAAACGGTACCGCTATACAGATACCTTTATGTGAATTCCAATTTTAGTCTTCTTCTAAGTGGCCATTGTCTTCCCCTCTACTTCTTATAATAAAGTACATTGTTTTTGGTAATGCACAAGGGTTGTGCGCGGTTTTCTTGAGAAATATATATATCTCACAGAGACAGAGAGCGATCTATTGATCTATGGACATACATATACACATATACAGTGTAGAAAGGAGAGTACTCCAAAACATCAAATTAACATTTTAATTAAGCAAAAAAAATACTACAAAATAAACTGTATAAACAAACGTTTGAAAAAAATATCACAAAATCTCAGTGAGTTTTTATACCACACAAAGCATTGTCCGTGGTTTTTGCCGATAAACGCCTTTTCCGAAGCCGTGACAGGCTGATATTTTCGGAGATTTTTTCTAGTGTTTATTTATATACTTTATTTAGTAGTCATGTTTTGCTTGATTCAAATGTTAATGTGATATTGCTTTACGTTTCGTAATGCTCTCCCTGCTATATTGTATATATCATAGTGTGCTAAAAATACCAACTTTTCTCCAAATTACATTATTCTGGGACGAAATAGGAATACATATCTGAACTAAAGAAACATCGTTATACACAATTGGTAATTACAGACGGATTTACCTGGAAACAGGCGACTCCAAAGGAAATCCCAGCTACAATACCCATTCTTGACTCCATAACTGTAGTTACCAAAGCAACACAGCCCTAAAAACACACGGGGAAAAACAACTCATAAGCAAACTAGGAACATTAAACAGACATGTTTTAGGAGCTCAGGAAAAAAACACATTGCGCAGGCAATGGGTCACCTTTTATATATATATATATATATATATATATATATATGTCTTTATTTATATAGCGCTTCACAGTAGTAATACACGTGACAATCATATACTGTAAATAACAAATAATACAAATAACAGATCATGGGAATAAGTGCTTCAGACAAAAAGTAACATTGTAGAAAAGGAGTCCCTGCTCCGAAGAGCTTACAGTCTAATTGGTAGGTAGGAAGAACGTACAGAGACAGTAGGAGGGCGTTCTGATAAATGCGTCTGCAGGGGGCCAAGCTTTATGCATCATGTGTATAGTATTATCCCAGGTGCTACTCATATGCTTCTTTAAGCAAGTGTGTCTTAAGGTGGGTCTTAAAGGTGGATAGAGAGGGTGCTAGTCGGGTACTGAGGGGAAGGGCATTCCAGAGGTGTGGGTCAGTCAGTGAAAAAGGTTTAAGGCGGGAGAGAGCTTTAGATACAAAGGGGGTAGAAAGAAGACATCCTTGAGAAGAACGCAAGAGTCGTGATGGTGCATAGCGAGAAATTAGGGCTGAGATGTAAGGAGGAGCAGAAGAGTGTAAAGCTTTAAAAGTGAGGAGAAGAATGGAGTGTGAGATGCGGGATTTGATCGTTAGCCAGGAGAGGGATTTCAGGAGGGGAGATGCTGAGACAGATCTAGGAAAGAGTAGAGTGATTCTGGCAGCAGCGTTTAGGATAGATTGTAGGGGAGACAGGTGAGAGGCAGGAAGGCCGGACAGCAGGAGGTTACAGTAATCGAGACGGGACAGAATGAGGGACTGTGTCAAAGTTTTAGCAGTCGAGCAACAGAGGAAAGGGCGTATCTTTGTAATATTGCAGAGGAAATATATAGGAGGTATATAGGAGGTAATTTTCAAAAAGATTGTATTAGAGTAGGTGGCACAAATGCCAACGTTTCAGTCCTCACAGAGGGACCTTTCTCAAGCAGTGGTATATATAAAGTTTTACCAGGAAGTAATACATTGAAAGTTACCTCTTGTTTTCAAGTATGTCCTGGGCACAGAGATATGATGACAAATACATGGTTACAAATACATAGTTACATTAAGTGAGCCGAGTATACATTATATACAAGACATTTTATGCACAGTTAGAGATAATATATATTATAGGCGTATGTAACAGTTACAGACCAGATTAAAATACAGTCTAATTGGTAGGTAGGAAGAACGTACAGAGACAGTAGGAGGGCGTTCTGATAAATGCGTCTGCAGGGGGCCAAGCTTTATGCATCATGTGTATAGTATTATCCCAGGTGCTACTCATATGCTTCTTTAAGCAAGTGTGTCTTAAGGTGGGTCTTAAAGGTGGATAGAGAGGGTGCTAGTCGGGTACTGAGGGGAAGGGCATTCCAGAGGTGTGGGTCAGTCAGTGAAAAAGGTTTAAGGCGGGAGAGAGCTTTAGATACAAAGGGGGTAGAAAGAAGACATCCTTGAGAAGAACGCAAGAGTCGTGATGGTGCATAGCGAGAAATTAGGGCTGAGATGTAAGGAGGAGCAGAAGAGTGTAAAGCTTTAAAAGTGAGGAGAAGAATGGAGTGTGAGATGCGGGATTTGATCGTTAGCCAGGAGAGGGATTTCAGGAGGGGAGATGCTGAGACAGATCTAGGAAAGAGTAGAGTGATTCTGGCAGCAGCGTTTAGGATAGATTGTAGGGGAGACAGGTGAGAGGCAGGAAGGCCGGACAGCAGGAGGTTACAGTAATCGAGACGGGACAGAATGAGGGACTGTGTCAAAGTTTTAGCAGTCGAGCAACAGAGGAAAGGGCGTATCTTTGTAATATTGCAGAGGAAATATATAGGAGGTATATAGGAGGTAATTTTCAAAAAGATTGTATTAGAGTAGGTGGCACAAATGCCAACGTTTCAGTCCTCACAGAGGGACCTTTCTCAAGCAGTGGTATATATAAAGTTTTACCAGGAAGTAATACATTGAAAGTTACCTCTTGTTTTCAAGTATGTCCTGGGCACAGAGATATGATGACAAATACATGGTTACAAATACATAGTTACATTAAGTGAGCCGAGTATACATTATATACAAGACATTTTATGCACAGTTAGAGATAATATATATTATAGGCGTATGTAACAGTTACAGACCAGATTAAAAAATGAGACAGCTTTAGTTTTGAAAGAACTTAGACTGGTGGCGGCTGTGAGAGTCTCCGGTAGACTGTTCCAGTTTTGGGGTGTACGGTGAGAGAAGGAGGAATGGCCGGATACTTTGTTGAACCTTGGCACCGTGAACAGTCTTTTGGAGTCTGATCTCAGATGATAAGTGCTGCATGTGGTAGGGGTGAGGAGCTTGTTCAGATAGCTGGGTAGCTTGCCCAGAAAGTATTTGAAGGCAAGACAGGAAAGGTGAACTTTGCACCTAGACTCGAGTGATGATCAATCTAGTTCTTTGAGCATTTCGCAGTGATGTGTGTTATAGTTGCATTGGAGGACAAAGCGGCATATTGAATTGTAGAGGGTATCAAGTTTGCCAAGGCGAGTTTGGGGTTCCGTGCCATATATTATGTCCTCATAGTGTATAATTGGCATTAGCATCTGCTGTGCGGTGCAATGCACGTTCTGACCAGCAGACTTGGGGAGGATTTTTTCCTGTATAGTACACCTAGTTTGGCATAGGTTTTGGATGTCAGGGTATCAATGTGCAACCCAAATGTTAAATAGGTGTCAAACCATATGCCCAAATATTTAAACTATGAACAGGAGTTAGGCCTTGGACATAGTAAGCGCTTAGGTACTGCCGCTCGCTTTCGCTTGCTGCCGCTCGCTCTACCAGGAGCTTTTTGCTGTCCTTGCAGAGGAGACAGCAAGCGCTTGGGAGGCGGGTATCACTGTGTGTGTGTGTGTGTGTCAATTTGAAGTGGTCTGTGTGTTTGTGTTTCACTGGGGAACCTGTGTGTGTGTGTGTGTGTGTGTGTGTGTGTATATATGTGTGTGTGTATATTATATAATATTTTAAAAATTAAAAAAAAGACATGTGAGAATAAATTATTTATTAACATTGTGCAACTTTGATAAATATATTCGCGCACACGCATCACACACCACACAGACACATACACACTGGTACACACGCACGCACGCACACGCATATACACACACATACATAAACACACACACACACACACATGCACACACACACATACATACATGCACACACACAATTTTATGCACACACCACACACACATACATACATGCACACACACAGACACACGGGGCAGAAGAGGGCACATCACCCGCTCCCCCCCCCCCCCGGCAGCGCAAAACCCTCCATCTCCCGCAGGCTGACAGCCACAGGAATCGGGCAGATGGAGGCACATCACCAGTACCCCCCCCCCCCCCCCGGCAGCGCAAGCCCCCTCCATCTCCCACAGGCTGACAGCCACAGGAATCGGGCAGATGGAGGCACATCACCCGCTCCCCCCCGGCAGCGCAAGCCCCCTCCATCGCCCGCAGGCTGACAGCACCACACATCAACACACACACACACACACTCCGCTGGCGCCAGACAATAAGTACCACATTCACATTTCCCTGCTCTCCTTCCATTGGTTGCTGAGGCGTCACGTGAGCGGAGTCAGCGCGTGAATTTAAAATTTCACTGTCGGCTCTGTTCAAGCGCGCCTCAGCAAGCAAGGGAAAGCATGCGCGAGCCCCTACTAAAGCCGCTTTAATTGCGGCTGTAGGGGCTCAGTGGCAAGCAGCAGCAAGCGAGAGCAAGCAAGCAGTAACCATGCCCTGGGCCTTAGGGTGGTGTTAGCGTTGGTTCTGATCGGAGCTCATTCACTGGAAGCTTTAGAAATTTAGCCTTGGTCCCAAATATCATTGTTACAGTCTTGTCAGTGTTTAAAAACCGTTCGTTTTGTGAAATCCAATTTTCAAGTCACAAAAAGTCAGATTAAAGTACGTGTCCAAGGTCGGAGAGGCGAGGGCTGTGTGCATATAAGATTGTACATCCGCATACATGTGTATTGAAGCTCCCTTACAAGCTGTAGGATGATCGTTGATGAACACTGAGAAGAGTAGGGGCCCCAGAACAGAGCCTTGCGGGACCCACAGGTGATATCCAGGGGGTTGGAGTTAGAGCCCAGAGATAGACACATTGGGATCTTCCTGATAGGTAGGACTGAAACCAGTTTAAAGCATTCTTCCCTATTCCAGAGCTCTGAGTTTGTTAAGCAGGATAACATGATCAACTGTGTCATAAGCCTTTGCAAAATCTAGGAATACTGCACCAGTGAGTTGTCCCAGTTTCATTCCACACTGGATTTCATTGCACACTTTTAGCAGGGTAGTTACGGTGGAGTGTTTGGGACGAAAGCCAGATTGGAATTGGCTAGGGAAATGTGTCTTGGTGTAGAAATCGCTTAATTGGGAGTGGACACATTTTTCCATGACTTTGGATAGGATTGGGAGAAGGGAGATTGGCCTGCAGTTTGAGACAGTGTTTTTGTCCCCACTTTTGAAGATTTGGACAACTCTGACAGTTTTCCAGGTCTCTGGCATCGGCCGCGGCTGCACGCATGATGGCGCGTGTGAATAAGCGCACAAAGAGCAATGTGCTACCCCCTTTGCCAAAAGACCAGATTTTTGTCTTTTGTCGCAGCGGCCGAGCATTGGCCATGTCACGGCAGTGGTTCAACCAATGAGAGCGAACCAGCCACGTGACATGGCCGCGCCTCACACACCTCCCCGTTGCCAGTTACCTGGAGTCCATGAGGTCGCGCTGATGCAGGAAATGAGTGCCGCCAGGCACCCCGTAGCGCGCACAACGGGGCCATTGGGATATGGCCTGCAGACTGAATAGAGTTGATTAGGGAAGCAAGCAGTTTGGCAATGGCTGGGGCACCAAGTCGTAGGAATTTAGATTGCAGAATGTCAGGTCCACATTGGCGGCTCAGTTTTAGTTTGAGGAGCGCTTGTGTAATCTCCTCCTCAGATACTGGGACAAATTGAAAGTTGTGGGCAGTGTTGGGAGGGGGTGGGGCTGTGTGGGTACTCCCAGGATGAGATTCATGTTTGTTGTTTGGGTTGCGTTTCGCTAATAAGTTAGTAGCACACCCCACAAAGTAATCATTGAATGCATTTGCAATGTCAGTGGGGTTTGTCAGAGTAATATCCCCCTTAGTCATATTACTTGGTTGTTGATGACTAAAAGGCTGGAATATGTTGTTGATGACCTTCCAGAGGTTAGCTGGATTTTATGTATTCTGAAGATTGTCAGAGTAATATTGTGCTTTTGCGTGTCTTGTTTGCCTTGTGCATATATTCCTCATGTATCTGTAGTTATTAAGATCCTTGGTAGTGCCAGTTACTTTGTAGCTTTTCCACAAAGCATCCCTAAGCTGCTAGAGAGTGATACAAGGTCTGTTGTAACCCACGTAAGGTGGCCCCGTACCCTTATTCTGCGTTGTGGAGCATGGGTATCAGTGTTTTAAGAACTTGGATTGGAAACAGTTGAATGTGGAATCAGGGTCAGGAATTAAGTCAATTCTGTACCAAGGGCAGTTGGTAAGGTCAGCCAGAAACTGTTGTGTGTTAAAGTTTCTAAATGTTCTAGTGAGGAGAACTTTAGGGCTTGATTGGGGTGGTCTGATTTTTATTACACAGTACACTATTGCATGGTCACAGAAAATGTCAGGAAGGATGCCAGTGGATTGGATTCTGCTGGGACTACAGGAGAGAATCCAGTCAAGCAAGGAATGGTTATGAGATTTCAGGTTTGTCCGTGTGAGTTGGGAAATTTGTTGCGTTAGGTTAAGCGACTTGAGTTGTATCTGGATTTTCTTGTTTTTAGAGTCGAGCCAATTGTACTTGAAATCCACAAGAACTACCGGATCACGCTTCTCGTTCTGAGAGGAAATTGAGCCAAGAATCTGGGTGATATCAGTCAGAGATTGTAGTGGGGCTTTAGGGGAGCAGTAGATGCCAGCAATAAGAACGGGCTTGGAAAAGGGGAGGGAGATTTTGTCAACAAGGATTTTAAAAAAGAGGGTGGGCTTAAGGGGCAATTTAGCAGGGTAAATTGTAAGATGTCTGCAATATAAAATAACACCCCTCCTCTCTTTGACCTGTCTTTCCTAGAAATGGAGTATCCCCGAATGGCGATATTTGCATTGAGGGTTTTAGGGGTTAGCCATGTTTCTGTGAGAATGATGGCTTTGGGTTTATGCATAAGGCAAAATGTCCAGAGGGTGAATTGTATACAGCGCTTAAACACTAAAAATGCCTGTATAAGTGGCAAAAGTTAATGATACATTTACGACACTCGGAGTGATATAAGTGATGAAAATTATTATTATGTGAAAAAATAATTATGTGGTGAATAAATTAATATAAAGAATTAGCTTATGCCATGGTGATTTATGAAATCTCACCACCACTGGTGGGAATTTGTTTCCAAAAATTCCCTTTGACGTACACACTCTCCAGGGTCAGAGAGAGCATATACAAGGATCACCCCAAGAAAGAAAAAAAGATATATAGTGTACAAAATGTTTTGAAAATCTGAGATAGGTAAATCTTCGCTCTTTCAGATGTCCTAATTAGTGTGTAGGAATTAAAAGGGCAGATATCTCCAAAATGTGGCAAGAGTCTTCATATGACAGGTGTTACATAGTTACATAGTAGATGAGGTCGAAAAAAGACATGCGTCCATAAAGTTCCACCTATGCTAAATTTAGATTTAGATGAATAGTTATTTTGAAAGCTCCTTGTACTGTCCCCGATTAAATTTGTATATAGTTATATCCCCTCTTAGACGCCTCTTTTCTAATGTAAATAAATCTAATTTAGCTAGCCTCTCCTCATAAGTTAGAATGTCCATCCCCTTTAATAATTTGGTGGCTCTTCTCTCCACTCTCTCTCTAGTTCCAGAATGTCTTTTCTAAGGAGTGGTGTCCAAAATTGTACTCCATATTCAAGGTGTGGTCTTACTAATGCTTTGTAAAGAGGCATAATTATGTTTACTTCCCTTCCATCCATTGCCTGTTTAATGCAAGATAAAATCTTGTTTGCCTTTGCAGCTACTGCATGACTTGCACTCCTAAATCCTTCTCCATCAACGATTCCCCAAATTTATCCCCATTTAATTTTTAAGTCGCCTGTTTATTCTTACTTCCCAAATGCATAAACTTACATTTATCTGTATTAAACCTCATCTGCCATTTACCTGCCCACGTTTCCAATCTCTCCAAGTCCTTCTGAAGAGAAATTACATCCTTCTCTGATTCTATTACCTTACACAATTTAGTATCATCAGCAAAGATGGAGACTTTGCTCTCGATCCCAACCTTCAAGGTCATTAATAAACAAGTTAAAAAGCAGGGGCCCCAGTACCGATCCCTGAGGAACTCCACTCACGACTTTAGCCCAACCTGAAAAAGTTCAATTTATGACAACTCTCTGTTGTCTGTCCTTCAACCAGTTTTCAACCCAGGTGCATATACAGTAGCACACTAGTTATACGCGTTTCGCTGATTTATCAGCTTCCTCGGGAGAAATCCTGTGCTACTGTGAGACACTATGAACATTCGGAGGCTGCCGTATCTGTGCCGCTTCCGGATAGAAGAATACCGGGTGTGACGTCGACCCGACCAGAAGTGACGAGAGACGCGAAGCCACAAAGCACCCAAAGAAGCAGAGGGACAGTCAGTGGCGAAAGCAATGACACTATGGCGCGCGAACACGGTGCCCAAAACCGCGATTCTCCACATTCATACTACATGCATGAACTAAATGTACAAAATGTGAGTACATTTACATATGTTTTATTCTCATAAAATGTTATACTGGTCTGCACCATGATATGTCTCTTCATCTCGAGATAACATCTTGTCAAGCCACACACCTGTCATATGAAGACTCTTTTGTCACATTTTGGAGATATCTGCCCTTTTTATTCCTACACACTAAGTAGGACATCTGAAAGAGCAAAGATTCACCTCTCAGTTTTTCCAAACATTTGTGCACTGTATATTTCTTTTCTTTCGTGGGGTGATCCTTCTATAATGCTCCCTCTGGACCCGGGAGAGTGTTTATGCATAAAGAACCGTGCCCTTAGTTCATCCAGTATGGGCAGCAGATAGACCTTTTTGGAAGTTGAAAGAGGTATTCTCAGGGATATGAGACAGAGTTGAAAAGGGAGGGCCTGGGTTAAGTTCAATAATCAGTAACAGTATAAATAGAAATTTGAGTAGTTTGCAAGTTACATTTGTGATGTTTGCCATTAGAGTGAGCAGTGGTTGGTGTGCTGGTTTTCAGAGTTCTCCACCAACATTCAGTAGATAGAGCAAAGCTTTTGAGTAATCTAGGGTGGATGATGATATTGGGTGTGGAGGGAGGTTTGTAATGGATAGAGATAGTAACATTTCCATGAAGTCACAATAAAGAACAGAGTTGAGATAAGTAGCAGGTTCATTATCAAAGGTAGGTAACGTTGCATGAAGCTGTTGTGATCCAAGTGAGTGAGAGTGTTTGATTTCTGTAGTGGATTCCTCCCATCTCAACTTCCTCTTCACACCTTTAATTATTTAATAATCTCACCACTAAATTTTAATTTAGCTAATTATTTAATTAGATCAATACAGGTTAAGTTTTATCAGCTATTACAGCCAGGTGTGCTCTCTAGTGGACCTCTCTAAGTCTCGTCATTAGCCGTGCCCTGATGAAATAATCTATGCCATTAATTTTGAGATGCGTTGGTTGGCCCCCTGGAAGTAACAAGACAGAACATGTAATTATCTGAGGGGTTCATTATCCCCTCGAGTGCTGGAGGGGCAGCGTGGCCCCTCAAGCAGCTTGTGATGACGTGACCACTTTTCTGAGCAATCACGTAATCGTGACTGATGAGGCGAACAGAAGAGGAATCAACCTCTTCCGGCCAGATCCAGTTCAGTGCTCCACAGGAGGCGATCTTCCCTAGAGAACAAGCGGAAAGCTCATTATGTCGTCAGTACACCGTCATGGGACCCCTGGAGTGTGAGACCTCATAATCACGGGGTACACCGGGATCATACTATGGCAGGGATAGGAGTGCGAGACCTCGTTATCACGGGGCACTCCGGGATCATACTATGGCAGGGATATGAGAATGAGACCTCATTACTACGGGGCACTCCGGGATCATACTATGGCAGGGATAGGAGTGCGAGACCTCGTTACTACGGGGCACACCGGGATCATACTATGGCAGGGATAGGAGTGTGAGACCTCGTTACTACGGGGCACACCGGGATCATACTATGGCAGGGATAGGAGTGTGAGACCTCGTTATCATGGAGTACACCAGGATCATACTATGGCAGGGATATGAGAATGAGACCTCATTACTACGGGGCACTCCAGGATCATACTATGGCAGGGATAGGAGTGCGAGACCTCATTATCACGGGGTACTCCGGGATCATACTGTGGCAGGGATAGGAGTGTGAGACCTCGTTACTACGGGGCACACCGGGATCATACTATGGCAGGGATAGGAGTGTGAGACCTCGTTATCACGGAGTACACCAGGATCATACTGTGGCAGGGATATGAGTATGAGACCTCGTTACTACGGGGCACACCAGGATCATACAATGGCAGGGATATGAGTGTGAGACCTCATTATCACGGTGTACTCCGGGATCATACTATGTCAGGGATATGGGTGTGAGACCTCGTTATCACGGGGCACTCCGGGATC
>WSYH01010881.1:0-22095 GCA_036426205.1 Ascaphus truei
TGATATACACATTATCCCCACCCTGTCAGTATCAGACAGTGATATACTCATTATCCCACCCTGTCAGTATCAGACAGTGATATACTCATTATCCCACCCTGTCAGTATCAGACAGTGATATACACATTATCCCACCCTGTCAGTATCAGACAGTGATATACTCATTATCCCACCCTGTCAGTATCAGACAGTGATTACTGCACAAGGCCATAACAGGTCCGGATCAGGGAGTATCCCGTCAGCAAGCGTGGTGGGGTCATATGATAGAGCCACCTTCCTATCCTGACAACTGGGCCTGTTGGTGGCCCTTGGGGACTCCTGTTATAACAGGGACTATGTTAACAAGTCTACTGGCTTTGTAAATGCTGGGCCAATATTGGAGAGAAGACAAATATCGGGCAAGTCTTGTGAAAAGATTACCCAAGGAAAAACTCTTTTTACGTTCGATGGGATTCGTTTATTGACAGATGTCGCTCTGTTTTTGCCCTACGGAATGGTTAAAAATAGGCTCCATGTACATAGAAAAGGCGAGCGCAGCCAGACAAGCGGCAGTGGGCAGTATGCATTGATATTCTTTGATAAACCTTTTTTTCCCTCAAGTGTGAGCCGGAGATTTTATAAGTGTAACCCCTGAATGTTTTTAATGATTTGTACAAGCGTTTTCAAAATGCTAGGGCCCAACCGTGCCACACCTTGTCAGTATGGCACCGGGCGATCGACGCGCCCACATGGACAAGGGTTATAATACCACGCCCGCAAGCGCTCCCACTTTTACCCCCCAGACGTTCCTAAATGGACGAAATTTACCTAAAGGACCAAGGATCAAACACAAACCCGGCAGTTGCCCCATCTTCACCTCCGGCAAAGGTCCCACAAATTTAGTATACATATCCTAACATCAGTCCCAATATACCACTGCCACTAAACGCACACAAGTGGAGCACGTGACTGACTAGCAACCAAGGTTAATCACAGAATGGCTACTACTAGCCAACTCACCTTTTCTCCTGCTCTAAGCGGTACCTCTAGTTGAGTTATATATAAGCCTACTCAATTGTAAACATACGATCCACTGGCCACCACCTGGGGTCATTGGAAAATAAGAGAGTCAAATTACTATTTGCCAGGGCCCCAGTACCTGTTTATTATAGAAAAAACTACTGCACTTAACACAAAAATCCTTAGCACAATGTGTCGGAAAACGTAACATCTCTCTCTCCGAGCGGCAACAATTCATTATGAGCGAAAGCATCAACTATTAAAATGTTTTATATAAATAAAATAACAGGCTTGGTGGTTACAGAAAAAAAGTTTACAAGAACATACATTCCAAATAAATGCAGACTGTTTCTAAAACTAAAAAGGAATTAAACATAAAAGAAAACCTATACATCCACATATGTCAATGAGTTTTACCCAGAGAGGCCATGGTTTCAGGTGTATGAGATCACGCGTTCATGTCCAAAACGCACCTCTGTTGAAATCAATTTTCATAATCCTGCTCAGGACTTAAATGTTTTCTTCCCAGCTGTAAACCACAAAACTCAGCCCCCTGTCGTAAATCAAATGTAGGTAACAACCCTCCCTAACCAAATTAGTTTGAAACTCCTTTTAATATCTAAATGTTTACTCATAAGTTTCCTGAAATCATACTACCAACTGTGAAGTCACATTCAATACATTCAGGACACTTCATGTAAGTGTAAAGATTAATATATGTCCCTTATTACCCCTTAAACATACAAAGGGTGTGATATCTAGAACGTGCCCCTCGGGTGACATGTTCAGATTGGTAAATTTATTTGCAGAGGAGCTGACCATCAGGATATTCTGCTCATTTTTAATAAAGTCACTCATGTTCTCAATACTTCGTAGCCGCCGCCCCCGAGCCTGCAAAACCCCAGAGAATGCTCTTCAAATCCCTTTGTTTGTGTTGAGTCCCTGTCTGGCAGAACATATATCCTTATCTTAGAAATACTTTTTGCACCCAACTTCAATCAAGCCCCTTTGAAGCTCCCACAGATTCCTGACAAGCCAGACCCCAAATTTGTGGTTTATAACTTCAAACTGTAGTCATTAACCCCTTAAGCCCAGAGGGATTAAAAGATATAATATCTCATGATATTATCATGACATGTAAAACTGTAATTATTCACGATGAAACAAAGGTTTTTTTTTTGTAATAGGATCAGTACCAACGATAGACAGGTTTTTTTTTTATTTAAATAGTATTGAAACAGTGGGTCTGCGGAGCTGGACCCCATTAAGTATAGCGCACGGGTGCACCCTGCCTCAGAGATATAAATCTTAGTATGAGTGCCGGTATCTTGGTGTTGTTGAAATATCCCGGCCGCATAGCCCATTAGGAAGCTCCAAGGGGGTGATGTCACGGCTTCCCTATGGCAGTGTGACGCAGGATATTTAAGCAGCAATTCAAGAAACACCAGACTAGCCCAGTCGGAGCTGCATACTGGCAACCCGCTACAGATCGGTAAGTATTTTGTGAAGCAGTGGGTCCCCGGAGCTTGAATGAATGGGGTTTAGATGCCAAGGACCCCCCCTGCCTTCAAGACATATAAACAAAAATGATCGATTGGACTGCATCTAAAAAACGGTCGACAGAGCTTCTGATCCAGAAATTATATAATAATCATTCTTGTCTCTTTTGATTCTCCTGCAGAATTTCTTCTTTGCATTCCCACAACAAAGAAAGCATTTAAATATTTTTTTTTCTCTATTTTGACCATGTTAGGAGGGGGGGAGGGAGCGGAGAAAACTGTTTTTTTTTTTTTTTTTTTTGCATTTTCTTCATGGTTAACTTTTTTTCTGTGAGAATGACAAAAACCATCGTACTTATGGCGCGTTGCCACTGCCAAGCAGAACTTGGAAAAATTACAAAAAAACAAAGAGAAACGAACAGAACAGTGAAAATGAATGAACAGTCTGTATAGTAATAAATACATTATGGATCCAGAGGAAAGGAGGAAACAGAACAAAACAAAGTTCTGCCAAAACAAGAAAGCTTTATTGAAGCAAACCAATTCATACGGCAGTGCATCCAGTGGAGGCTGGAAAAAAATAATTTTGCATGTTTGGAGACTTTGGGAAATAAAAAGGATTACAGGTTGGTTGAAGGGACATTAAGATCGTCTGGACTCCTGAAGGGACAGACGTCAGAATACACGCTTATTACCGCCATGCAAAGACACTGCTGTTTCTCTTTCCCACAATGCTGTACTTCCCGAACCCACGAAAACACATAGCCCAGCTTTCAGAAAACAATGACCTGGAGCAGAGGCTTTGGGATTTTCGTGAGCCACAGGCCGTCTCGCTCTCTGTAATATAAACGTTCCTCTCTATAACCGTATGCGCCTTTCTTTTCATTGATTCCTTCTTTTTTTTTTGCCCAACTCGGGACGGCTTCATTGTTTTTATTTGGACTCTTCTGTTCTCGTGTTACAGAAAACGTCTCGAAACTGCTCTCATATAATCAAATACGAGGCCACCCAACAAGAGGAAGGGGTTATTTTGCTAAGCAGGTGATTGCGTGGGTAGTTGAGCGGTCTGGGAGGTTCTCCATGACCCACCGCCGTGATCAGCCTGCGGAACATGAACATTTTGCTCATGAATACAGAATGATCAACCCAGATCTCTCCTGAAGCTTTCATACAGTACGTTTATGAGGACTCTGTTTCCCAACATTGGTTGAAATGTCATGGCATGCAGGCCACAACAGGCCGTCCACTTTGTGATGTGTGGCCAAGTAGCTGGCAGTTATAGCAGGCCTGTTCTCTGACAAAATGTTGAGACTGTGTAGTACCAGCTGGTGCTCCAGCTCTGTCAGGGATAAAAACTGTGGGAACTCTGTATAGTTCGAGGACAAACCAGCACAGTTGTATGTCCCTATGGAAGTGCGTTTATACATGGGCGTTCTCATTAATACACGAGTCTTCAAATCTCCATGCAAAAAAAAAAAAAAAAAAAAAACGTTTAACCGTTAAGCGTACAACATGGCCTTACTATGAATTATTATGGTTTTTTTTTTAAAGGGGATCCCCTAAATCCTAGGATGCTTTTTTTTGGGGGGGTGGGGGGAGGGGAATCAGGTTCTCCCAAATTTGATTGTTTCTAGGAGTCTATTTAGAACATTAAGGCCAGATCCACAAAAGGGGGAACATTTCAGCACCCCTCAGCTCCCATATACCGATTGTAGCAGATGTTATTGCTCCGGTGAACGCCATACATTGCTATTTAACACAATGGTAAGGGAGATGACGGTTATGTGTACGTTTGAATGGCAGCAGAGGTGGCAAAATTTCTGCACCCTTTGTGGATAAGGCTTAAGGTTATTTATTAAAGTCTCCCAAACGAAGACAAAACCAGCGCCAAGCAAATGCACCAGACAAACTCCAACTGCTTTAATGGGATCCCTTTTCTGTGATAAATGGTGCTGTTTTGAGCACTGATTTCCCCCAGTTTTGCAACGGGGAGACTTTAGTAATGTAGATACCATTGGCTTCGTCAGTATATTGCGTTGGTTTGCTGACAGACAGGGAAAGCCATTGGCCACGTTTCCAGGTTTATAGGAACATGTCTTACATTAGGAATATTCTTTTTTGACTATTTAAGGGCTCCTACTGTGGCACTGGGTGTGATCTCATTTATGAAAATGCTAACAAAAAATAAGAGTAGATGGTGGTATCAATAAAGCCAGCAAGGCTCCCGTTCCCACCTCGTTACCTTATATGTCAAAGATGCATATGTTTTGTTATTTTGGAGGTTTTTTTTATTGTAACAGAAAAAAAAATGTGAATTGATGCGTTGATGTGATCAGGGGTGACATTGTCTCCCGCTGACTTTCTACTGAGAAATAAAAATAAGAACTTCTCCTCTGCCCAAAAGTTACTATTCCTCTGTATTGTAGAAGGACGACTCAGCGTGGCTACAGCATTCTATGCTGGACGGTCACAGATCAAAGGGACGCATGGCGCACATTTCTAAATAATGCGCAAGCAATGGAGGTATTTTAAGACGAATGGCCCATTTCCACTAAACAGGGTTCCCAAACGCAGCCCTCAAGTGCCAGCAAACAGGGCAGATTATGGATATCTATGCTCAGTACAGGTTGGCTCAATCGAGGCTCAGTCAAAGGATGAGCCACCTGTGCTTGAAAGCAGGGATATCCATTAAAACATGGCTTGTGATGGCCTTTGAGGCGTGCTACAGGGTGCTAAAGTTACGCACCGTTTGGGATTCTGGGCCTGAGCCGGAATCACTATAACGTAGGCTTTAGTACGCCTGGAGTTACTACATGCTAAAAGCTCTTACCATCTACAGTACCTGGATAGGGGTTTAAGGCGCACTCCAGCAAAGCACCATTTAGTGAATCTATGCCAAAGTCTACCATTCCATACCATACATAGCACGTTGTAAAGCGCCTTCTTTTGGAGATGCCATGTTGCACAGTATGGACTATTCCATTTCAAGGAGTCCCGGTCTTTCTATTTTAACATGATCTTGTTAGTATTAGAAGACACCGTATCACACACACACATACGATCTGGCGTTACACCTGCCATTGACTTGAATTGGTGTTAACTCCGAATAGGGTGTGTGAAATCCAGTAATGGACCCTCATGATCCCTCCCCCCCCACCACACCACAGCCGTCCTGCTTCTTAGGACATTCCTGATTTCCGTCTTAGCGTGAAGTGATTCGGGGTCTGGAGTACGAGGAAAGACGGAAGGCTTGCGGCAAAATACACTAAAGCCAAAAGAAAAATCACCACTTTCATATAGTCCGCTTGGTCATTGAGCTATGAAAGAAACACTGGTTTGACCAAACAATGGCACCCGAAAACGGCTGGGTTTATTCTATTGCTAACCGCCCGATATCCCTTCCAGTGAGAGAGTGTGCCTGAGGAAGGGGAAGATAGGGCTGGTTAGAACACTGCGCACTTTTATGAGGAAAATACAAAATGTCCTAAGAGTGGTGGGCATTTTGACGGACTTTCCATTGCCACGTTGGCAGATCTTTCACCAGATATTGGTGATCATTTTGAGTGTAGATGCATGTTGTTGCAATGATGTGGGACAATCCTTCATCACAATACAATATATTATTTTGCATTGGAGTCTGCATTGACAGATTTGGCATAATCCCCAGGGCTGGCAGAATTTCTAGTACTATCCGAACTGTGAATTATGGAATTATTTCTGTGTACACGGCTTGTTTCCAATTTCCTACCTAATCTAAATATAATGCTATTACCCGGCTGTTTTGGTAGATAGATTTCTTTCCATGAGGCAGGAAAAATGAAGAGGAAAAAAAAAATTGCGATTCGTAATTCTACAAATAAAATGATTACCAATTGATCGCACTTGCCACAATGACATTTGCACACACTGGTAAAGGTCGGAATGTTCTAGGTGTGACTGTTCTAAAAAGCTATATTTTTTTTTATATGTTACATCAATGAGTAACAAAGACTCATTCTAGTCCAGCAGTTACCTTCTCTTGGAACAAAAAGGGAGTACAGTCTACAATCAATCACTGGTGAAATCTGCAGTTATCAGGGCGGTCGGGCCTTCAGGCCCTCAAGGGCCACCAAAGGTCGGTTTTCAGGATATCCCTGCTCAGCCACAGGTGGCTCTCAATCAGTGGCTCAGTCTTAGTCGATGAGCCACTGATTGAGCACTGTGCTAAGAAGCAGGGATATCTGAACAACATGACCTGCTTGGTGGCCCTTGCGGGCTGCCATGTCTGCCGCACCTGGTCGAGATGCGTCTACAAGCCAGCACCAAAATACGTTATGGTGAGTAGCAGTGACAAAAACCCTCCACTGTACAGCAAATTAAAAACCACCGCGGTTGTGAGCACAGTCGTCACCATCTCAGACAGGTCTGCATACCTGCCTTTCCCCATTATTCTTAGCATACAGCGCTTCCACTGCAAGCAAGGGATGGTGGTAATAACAGGCAATGAGCACTCAGTGCCATCACTTTTGCGCCTTGTCCATTTAATCAGGTGTCACCTTAGCTTCACCGACCCGATTACACGGCTTTTCCGCACACGCCTGGGTTACAGAAGTGATACTGACGCGTGCTCATTGCATGTCATTACCCAGAATCCCGGCGCCGTGGAAGAAAGCAGCGTGAGACCTGTCTGAGACGTGGATGTGCTCAAGGTGGATTTTCCCCGTGCGCCCGCTGTTTCGGCAAGCCATGCAGGGTCTTGGGAATATCCAGTCCACCTTTGTTGTCCAATAACCTGGTGAATTTACGGGGGGGAAAGTGTGGCCCAGGTGTGCTGGCGTGTTAGTAAGCTGAAAAAATAGGGTGGAAATTAATACTAAAAACACCCAAGTGAACTGAGCTATTGGTTAAGATCCTTGGATACCTTTGACTAAATGTCAGCCCCATCCGAACCGAACCACAACAGCTCGTTTAAACCTATCCATCCGTTTTAAAGTTGCTAATCCCCGAGTATGAATGACGGAAAAAGGGGTGTGCTTGGTACATTTCTAAATAACGTTCTAGTTCAGATTAGTTCTCAGGCCGATTCCACATAGCTTCACCCTATGAGGTAAGCTCCGTCTGTTGCTCAGTGAGTTCGGGTGATTGATAAAGATGAAGTACAGTAAGCCTAGCTGACATCAGTGGTAGCAGTACAACGGGTATCCATATCTTTCATCCATACACATGGATGTATGTCATGATGGACTGCACACCAGTGCTTCTGTCCACCAAGTAGGACATGGGTCACTCTCTCATCACTACCCCTATGAGACAATTATTAGGGAGTCGATGTGGAAAATGCCCACAATTGTGCAACTTGACAAAGAGGTATTGAGGATGGGTGCTTAGTACAGTACACAATACTACAGAGATCTCTGACGGATTATATCACGCTCTCCTATTGAAAACACTTTTTGGCTTTCCGATCTGTTGCACTTTCTACATTTCAATCATGTCTGAGTGTGTTGCGAGGGAAAACTTGTTTCTGTACTTTTGGTTTCCTATGTGAATGGATGCAACATTACAGAAAAAGGAACTGTAGCTGTTGGTGCGGTAAACCCCTTTTAATTCCCTCCTTTCTACGCCAATCTCCGACTGCTCATATTTGTACAACCCGCTCTTCTTCTTTGCAGATTCAGTATTTAATACCGTTCGTCTAGGTATAAAAAAATAATTTTACAAAAACGATTTAAAAAAAAAAGCACAACAAATGACGTTAACATGCTGTATTTGATTTTTTTATAGATGTATATAAAAATGTAGACGGTTGTTTAAATGTTCACATTCAGACACCATTGTTTGCGGTTTATTATTCATCATACTTGAGTAGATTCTTTATTCCTAACCCAGAATTGGGATTTTGTCTGGACTTCTTAGACCGGATAAATCAGTGATTAATCCCCCCCTGTCAGTTCAGAGAGCGTTAATACTTATTCATCCCCACCTGTCAGTAATCAGACAGTGATATACGTATATCCCCACCCTGTCAGTATCAGACGTGATATACACATTACCCCCCACCTGTCAGTATCAGGAGTAGTAGTACTATTATCCCCACCCTGTCAGTATCAAGAGTTATATACACATTTATACCCATCCTGTCCAGTATCAGACGGTGATATACCATTATCCCACCGCTGTTCATTATCAGACAGTGATATACACATTATCCCCCCTGTCAGTACAGACTGGTTATATACTCATGATATCCCACACCCTGTCAGTATAGATAGTGGATTATCTCTTATCCCACCCTTCAGTATCAGACTGTGATATCCACATTATCCCACCCTGTCAGTATCAGACAGTGATACTCATTATCCCACCCTGCAGTATCAGACAGTGAATACTCATTATCCCACCCTGTCAGTATCAGACACAGTGATACACCATTATCCCCCCTGTCAGTATCAGACAGTTGATTATACACATTAATCCCACCCCTGTCAGTATCCAGACACGTGATATACTCATTATACCCCCCCAACCCTGTCAGTAATCAGACAGTGATATACACTTATCCCACCCTGTCGTATCAGACAGTGATATACTCATTAGTCCCCCTGGTCAGTATCAGACAGTGATATACACATTTCCACCCTTCTACATATCCAGACAGTGATAGGACTCATATCCCACCCTGTCAGTATCAGATAGTGATATACACCTATATCCCACCCTGTCAGTTATCGAGACAGTGTGATATCATTATCCCACCCTGTCATTATCAATAGTGATATACACATTATCCCACCCTGTCAATATCAGATAGTGATATACTCAATTATCCCACCCTGTTCAGTACAGATAGTGATATAACAACATTATCCCACACTTGTCAATAATCGTACAGTGATATACTCATTATCCCACCTGTCAGTATTCAGACACGTGATATACCTTATCCCCGCCCCTTCAGTACAACCAGTGTATACTCTTATCCCACCCCTGCATATCACCAGACTTGATATATACATTATCCAACCCTGTCAGGATCAGACAGTGATATACACATATCCCACACTGTTCAGATCAGATAGTGATATACCATTTCTCCCCACCCTAATCATTATCCTACAGTGATATACAATTATCCCACCTGTCAGTATCAGACAGTGGATAACTCATTATCCCCCCTGTCAGTATCAGATAGTGATATACTCAGTCTCCCCACCCTGTCGTATCAGACAGTGATATACAACCTATCCCACCCTGTCAGTATCAGACAGGGATTACGACATTATCCCGCCCTGTCGCTATCAGTCATGTGATATACAATATCCCCACCCTGGTCGTATAGACAGTGATATACACATTATCCCACCCTGTCAGTATCAGACAGTGTATACTCATTATCCCACCTGTCAGTAATTCAGACAGTGATTACAATTTCCCACCTGCAGTACAGGACAGGGATATACACATATCCCCGCCCTGTCAGTACAGACAGTGATATACCAATTATCCCACCCTGTCAGTATCAATACAGTGATAGTACCACATTATCCAACCCTGTCAGTATCAGGACAGTGATATACATATTATTCCACCCCTGTCCGTATCAGACAGTGATTACTCTTATCCACCACCTGGTTCAGTATCAGGCAGTGATATACACATATCCCACCCTGTCATGTATCAGACATGATATACTCATTATCCCACCCTGTCAGTATCACGATGTGATATACCACATTATCCCACCCTGTCAGATTCAGATGTGATTACTCATTATCCCGCCCACGCTGTCAGTATCAATCACGTGTTATAACTCATTTCCCACCCCCCTTCAGTATCAGACAGTGCATATAATCATTATCACAGCACCTAGTCAGTATCAGACAGTTGATATACTGTATATCCCACCCCCTGTCAGTATAGATACAGTGATATTACTCATTATTCCCACCCTGTCAGTTTTCAGTCAGTGATATATCACATAATCCCCACCCTGTTCAGTATCAACAGTGATATTATCATTATCTCCCACCCTGTCATATCAAGTATGATATACACATTTTCCCACCTGTCAGAATAGACCAGTGATATCCACATTATCCCCCCCTGTCCAGTATTCACGACATGGATATACATCATTTCCCCCCGCCTTCAGTATCAAAGACAGTGATATACTCATATCCCACCCCTGTCAGTATCGTCAGAAAACATATCGCAGTAGTATCAATACACATTATCCCACCCCTGTCAGTACAGACAGTGATATCTCATTATCCCACCCTTGTTCAGTAATCGACAGTGCATAACTCATTATCCCAAACCCTGTCAGTCAACGTGAATCAACCACGCAGTCGGCATGATCTCATTATCCCACCTGTCAGTATAGTCAGTGTATACAGCATATCACACCCTGTCAGTATCAGACATGATATACTCATTTATCCCACCCTGTCAGTATCAGATAGTATATATCATTATCCCACCCTGTCAGTACAGACCAGTGATTACTCATTATCCCACCCGTCAGTACAGTCAGTGATTACACCCAGATATCCCCCCTGTCAGTCATCAGGACAGTGATATACTCATTTACCCACCCTGGTCAGTATCAGAAGTGATATTACTCATTATCCCAACCTGCGTAGTCAGTGATCAATTTCCCGTCAGATCAGGTGATATACACATTATCCCAATCCCACCCTGTCTAGTATCAGACAGTTGATATCTCACGTTATCCCACCTGTCAGTATCAGACAGTGGATATACTCACTATATCCACCGCACCCTCAGTTCAGTGATATTCCCAAACCCACCGACCCAGTAATCAGCATATCTACTCATTATCGCCACCCTTCAGTAGTCAGAATTGATATACCATTATCCACCTGTCAAGTATCAGACAGTGATCTACATTATCCCCCTCATATCAGCTACCAACCACCCTGTCAGTATCAGACTAGTGGATATATCACTATCCCCCTCGTTCGTATCAGACAGTGATTATCACATTATCCCACTGTCAGTATCAGACAGTTGAATACTCATTCTCCACCCTTCATTATCAGAACGTGATAGTAACATTTATCCCTCCTCCTCAGGATCAGACAGTGATATACCTATATCCCAACCCTGTCGTATCAGACAGTGATTACACATATCCCATCCGTCAGTATCAGACAGTGATATCAACATTACCCCACGCACGTCCGGTTCAGCAGTCGATAGCTACTTATCCCAACCCGTCAGTATCCGGTACTAGTCCAATCACATGATATACTCATTATCCCCACCCTTCAGTTATCAGACAGTGATACTACACATTATCCCCCTGTCGTATCAGACGTGATTCTACATTATCCCCATCCTGTCAGTATCAGACAGTGATATACACATTATCCCACCCTGTCAGTATCAGACGTGATAGACACTATCTCCACCTGTCAGTTCAAACAAACACTAGTGATATACACATTTCCCACCCTGTTCAGATCCGACAGTGATATACACCTTATCCCCACCTGTCAAGTTTCCAGACAGTGATATACTCATTAATGCCACCCCCTGTCAGTTCAGACAGTGATATACTCATTATCCACAGCCTGTCAGTATACATGCCACCGCCAGTCGACAGTGGATACCACATTATCCCATCCTGTCAGTATCAGACACGTGAATACACATTATCCATCCGTCCAGTACAGACAGTGATATACACATTATCCCTCCTGTCAGTATCAGACAGTGAATACCACATTATCCCATCCCTGTCACGTATCAGGACATTGATATACACATTAATCCGCCTACCCCTGTCATTATCAGACAGTGATATACCACAATTATCCCCCCTGTCTCATCAGACAGTGATATTATCAACATTGATCCCATCCTGTCAGTATCAGTACAGTGATATTACACATTCCCTCTGTCGAGATCAGCAGTGAGACTCACTCAGATATGGCCGATATACACATTATCCCAAGACCCTGTCCGTAATCAGACAGTGATATTACTCATTATCCCACCTCTCGACCGTAGCAGTAGTGATATACTCCATATCCCACCCTGGTCAGTATCAGACAGTGAATACTCATTATTTCCCCACCCTGTCGATCAGACAGTGATAGATACTATTTATCCACCTTCAGTATCGACAGGAATATCACATTATTCCACCCCTGTCAGTAGTCAGACAGTGATATATCCTTACCCACCCTGTCAGTATTCAGGACATGATATAACTCATTTTCCCACCCTGTCAGTATCAGTCAGTGATATACACATTATCCCACCTGTCAGTAAGACAGTGATTATACTCATTATCCCACCTGGCAGTATCAGATAGTGATCTACTCATTATCCCACCTGTCAGTATCAGACAGTGGATATACAACACATTATCCCGCCCTGTCGATTCATCAGACAAAGTGACTATACTCATTACTCCACACCTGTCATAACAGACAGTGATATAACACATTTCCATCCCACCTGTTAGGATCATACAGTGATATACTCATTATCCCACCCTGTCAGTATCAGACATTGATATGAACACATTATCAAACCCTGTCAGTATTCAGACAGATATACCAAATCTTATCCCACCCACCTCAGGATCAGGACAGTGATATACTCAGTATCTCCACCTGTCAGTATTCAGACACGTGATATACACCTATCCCATCCTGGTACAGGTTATCAGGACAGTGAGATTACCACTTATCCCGCACCCCTGTCAGTATCAGACAGTGATGATACTCATTATCCACCCCTGTCAGTATCAGACAGTGATATACTCATTATCCCACCTGTCATATCAGACAGTGATATACCATTATCCCACCTGTATGTATCAGAACGTGCTATACTCAGTATCCCACCCTGTCAGTATTCAAGTACAGTTGTGATATACTCATTATCCCACCCCTGTCAGTTCAGACAGTGATATACACATATATCCCACCTGTCAGTAATCAGACAGTGTATCTCATATTATCCCACCCTGTCATAATCAGACAGTGATATACCATTATCCCACCCTGTCAGTACAGACAGTGATATATCATTATCCCACCTGTCAGTATCAGACAGTGCAGTGATTATACCATTATCCACCCTGTCAGTATCAGCGTGATATACACATTACCCCCCTGTCAGTTCAGACAGTGTTATACTCATTACCCACCCGGTGTGATAGGATATACTCATTATCCCACCCATCCGTGTCTCTTATCAGTCAGATAGTGTAATACACATATCCCACCTGATCAGTATCAGACAGTGATATAAACATTATCCCACCCTGTCAGTATCAGACGTGATATACTCATTATCCCACCCTGTCAGTATCAGATAGTGCTATACTCATTATCCCACCCTGTCAGTTATCAGACAGTGATAATACTTCATTATCCCACCCTGTCAGTATCAGAACAGTGATATACACATTATCCCACCCTGTCAGTATCAGACAGTGATATACACATTATCACCACCCGTGTCATATCAGACAGTGATATACTCATTATCCCACCCTGTCAGTATCAGACAGTGATATACTCATTTCCCACCCTGTCAGTATCAGTCAGTGATAACACAAATCCCACCCTGTCAGTATCAGACAGTGATATACTCATTATCCCACCCTGTCAGTATCAGATAGTGATATACTCATTATCCCACCCTGTCAGTATCAGACAGTGATATACACATTATCCCGCCCTGTCAGTATCAGACAGTGATATACTACTATCCCCCCTGTCAGTATCAGACAGTGATATACCCATATCCCACCCTGTTAGTATCAGACAGTGATATACTCATTATCCCACCCTGTCAGTATCAGACAGTGATATACACACTTATCCACCCTGTCGTATCAGGGACAGTGTGATATACACATTTTTATCCACCCACTCAGGATCAGACAGTGATATAGCTAATTATCCACACCTGATCAGTATCAACAGTGATAACACATTACCCATCCTGTCAGTATCAGACAGTGATATAACACATTTATCCCCACCCGTCATATCAGACAGTGATATATACTCATTATCCCACCTGTCATTATCAGATAGTGATATCTCATTATACCTCCCCTTCGAGGATTCAGACAGGGATATACACATATCCCATCCTGTCAGTATCGCCGAGTTGATAATACCTTATCCCCCCAACTTCGTTCAACTGCCATAACTCCGTTACACCCTTCCGTACCAGACAGTGATATAACTCATTATCCCACCCTGTCAGTATCAGAAGTGATATCACATTATCCCCACCCTGTCCAGTATCAGACAGTGACTACACATTATCCCACCCTGTCAGTATCGACACAGTGATATACACGATGATCCCATCCCTGTCAGTATCAGACATGATATACACATATCCCACCCTGTCAGTATCAGACAGTGATATACCATTATCCCACCTGTCAGTATCAGACATGTGTATACTCATTACCCACCCTGTCAGTATCAGAAAGTGATATACATTATCCCCACCATGTCAGTATCAGACAGTGATATAACTATCTACCCCGCTCCTGTCAGTATCAGACAGTGAATAACCATTATCCCATCCTGTCAGTATCAGACAGTGATATACACATATCCCATCCTGTCAGTATCAGACAGTGATTACACATTATACCACTGTCAGTATCAGACAGTGAATACAATTATACCCCTGTCAGTATCGACAGTGCTAAAATATCCCACCCTGTCCGTATCAGACAGTGATATACACATATACCCCTGTCAGTATCAGACAGTGATATACACATATCCCCCCTGTCAGTATCAGACAGTGATATACACATTATCCCACCTGTCAGTATCAAGACAGTGATATGACCATTATCCCACTCCTGTCAGTATCAGACAGGATATAAATTATCCCACCCTGTCAGTATCAGACAGTGATATACTCATTATCCCACCCTGTCAGTATCAGAGTGATATACACTATTATCCCACCCTGTCAGTATCAGACAGTGATATAATCATTATACCCACCCTGTGTCATGATCAGACAGTGATATACACTCATTATCCCACCCTGTCGTATCAGACAGTGTATACCAATATCTCCACCCTGTCAGTATCAGACAGTGATATCACCATTATCCCACGTCAGGATCAGTCAGTGATACTACCATTATCCCACCCTGTCAGTATCAGACAGTGTATATCATTATCCCACCCTGTCAGTAATCAGATAGTGATATACTCATTATCCCACACTGTCAGTATAGACAGTGATATACACATTATCCCCCTGTCCAGTATCCGACGTGATATATCATTATCCCCACCCTGTCAGTATCAGACAGTGATACATATCCCCCCCTTTATCAGACAGCTGATACATTATCCCACCCTGTCAGTATCAGACAGTGATATACACATTATCACCTGTCGTATCAGACAGTGATATACACATTATCCCCCCCTCAGATCAGACATGATTATAATATATCCACCTGTCCAGATCAGACAGTGCATATTAAACATTATACCATACCGTCAGTATCAGACAGTGAGATAGACATTGATCCCAACCCCCCACCCTGGTCAGTATAAGACAGTTGATATAATCATTATCCCACCCTGTCAGTAGCAAGACGTGAATACTTCATTATCCCCACCCTGTTCAGTATAGACAGTGATATACCCTATCCCACCCCGTCAGTATCGACAGTGATATACTCATTATTCCCACTGTCAGTATCAGACAGGGATATACTCATTATCCAACCCTGTCAGTAGTCAGACAGGATATACACATTATCCACCTGTCAGTATCAGACAGTGATTATACTCACTTATCCCACCCTGTCAGTAATCAGAACGTGATATACTCATTATCCACACTGTCCGTGATCAGCAGTGATATACAACGTATACCAACCCTGTCAGTATAGACCAGTGACTTTATATATACTGTCATTATCCCACGCCTGTCTCGTATCAGACAGTGAATAACCATTATCCACCCTGTCAGTATCAGACAGTGATAATCAGACATATCCCCCCGTCAGTATCAGCACCAGTGTATACTCATTATCCCACACTGTCAATATACAGACAGTGATATACTCATTATCCACCCTGTCAGATCAGACAGTGATATACTCATTATCCCAACCCTATCAGTATCAGACAGGTGATATAAACTCATTATCCCACCCTGTCAGTATCAGACAGTGATATATACTCATTATCCCACCCTGTCAGTATCAGTACAGTGACTATGACACATTTATGCCACCCTGTCAGTATCAGCAGTGATATAACTATCCCCACCCTGTCAGTCAGACAGTGATATACTCATATAACCCTGTCAGGATATCAGAAGTGTATAACATTATCCCCACCCTGTAAGTATATAGACAGTGAATACCATATCCCACCCTGTCAGTATCAGACAGGAGTGATTATAATCATCCCCGCCCTGTCAGTATCAGACAGTGAATACACATTATCCCACCCTGTCATAGTATCAGGCAGTGATATACACATTATCCCACCCGTCAGTATCAGACAGTGATATACTCATTATCCCACCCTGTCAGTATCAGACAGTGATATACTCCATTATCCCCAGACCCTGTCAGTATCAGACAGTGTATTTAATATCATTTCCCACCCTGTCAGTATCAGACAGTGAGTATATTACGCATTATCCCACCCTGTCAGGATCAGACAGTATAACACATTATCCCACCCTGTCAGATCGGAAGTGATATACTCATTATCCCACCCTATTCAGTTCAGAAAGTTATAACACAGTATCCACTGTCAGTATCAGACAGTGATATACGCATTATCCACCCACCTGTCAGTACAACAGTGATATACCATATCCACCCTGTCGTATCATGCAGTGAATACACATTATCCCACCCCAATTAGATGCATCAGACAGTGATATACTATTATCCCACCCTGTCAGTATCAGACAGTGATATACACATTATCCCGACCTGTCAGTATCACAGTGTATACACATTCCCCCACACCTTCAGTATCAGACAGTTGATATAATCATTATCCCACCCTGTCAAGTATAGACAGTGCATTATCAACAGTATATCATTATCTCCCCCCTGTTCAGTATCAGACAGTGATATACATTCACCCGTCAGTATCAGACAGTGATATACTCATATCCCACACCTGTCAGTATCAGACCGTGATATACCCCATTATCCCACCATGTCAGTATCAGACGTGAATCATTATCCACTGTCAGTATAGACAGTGATATCACTTATCCCACCCTGTCAGTATCAGACAGTGATATACTCATTATCCACCCCTGTCAGTATTCGAAGTGATATACAATTTATCCCACCTGTCAGTATCAGACAGTGATATAACATTATCCCACCACTGTCAGTATCAGATAGTGATATTATTATCCCAACCTGTCAGTACAGGACAGTTGATATACAATATCAATCCCGCCCTGTCAGTATCAAGAAGTGATATACATCATATCCCACCCTGTCAATCAGACAGTGATATATACTCATTATCCCACCCCCTGTCAGATAGCAAGGATATACTCATTATCCCCACCCTGTCAGTATCAGACGGATTATACCATTATCCCACCCTGTCAGCTATCCAGACAGTGATCAATATCATTTATTTACATTGCGTATATCCCATATCCCACCCTGTCAGATCAGACAGTGATATACCATACACTCTATCACGTTAACTCATTACCCGGTCAGTATCAGGACACAGTGATATACTCATCATACCCCCACCCTGTAGTATCAGACAGTGAATATAACATTATCCCACCCTGTCAGATTCAGACAGTGATATACACATTATCCACCCTGTCAGTATCAGAAGGTACATAATTCCCATCTGTGATAGCTAGTGTTACATCATTAATCCCATCCTGTCAGTATCAGACAGATAGAAATATCATTCATGCGTACATGTATCCTCCCACCTGCAGTATACGACGAGTTGATATAATTATCCCCCGACCTGTCAGTATCAGACGTGATACTTACACATTATCCCTAACCTGTCGAGTCAGACAGTGAATACACATTATCCCATCCTGTCAGGATCAGCAGTGAAACATTACTCATCCCTGTCAGTATTCGACATGATATATCATTATCCCACCTCGTCAGTATAGACAGTGATATATACATTATCCACCCTGTCAAGTATCAGATACCGTGATTATACACATTATCCCACCCCTGTCAGAATCAGGAAGTGAGATACTCATGTATCCCACCCTATCAGTTATACAGACAGTGATATTACTCATTATCCCACGTGTCAGTATCAGACAGTGATTAACTCATTATTCACAACCTGCTCAGTATCAGGACAGTGATATACTCATTATCCCACCCTGAGTATCAGCAGGTAGATATATCCATTATCCCAGCCCTGTTCAGTTATAAGTCAGTGATATACACATTATCCACCCTGCATATCACCAGTTGATATACGATCCCTGCAGTTATAAGAGTATACTACCATGTGATCAACATACACATTATTCCCACCACTGTCGGTATCAGACAGTGATATACTAATTCTCCCACCTGTCAGTTCAGGACAGTGATATACCACATTATCCCACCTGTAGTTGCAGGAGTATCATTACGACCCTAGTCGTTATCAAGGCAGTGATATAACTGATCCACACCATGTCAGTATCAGACACGTGAGATACACATTACCCACCCATGTCAGTATCAGGACAGTGATATACACATTATCCCCACCTTCAGATAAAGACAGTGATATTACTCATTATCAACCCTACCCAGTAACACAGATTACCATTATTCATCCGGACAGTGGATATACACATTATCCCACCCTGTCGTATCAGACAGATGTTATTTCCCCCTGCATATCACAGTGATTCATTATCCCACCCTGTAGTATAACAAGATAATTACATGCATATGACAGTGATATAACCCATTTATCCCACTGTCAGTACAGATATGAATATCATTCCACCTCTATTCAGGCCAGAGCATTATTCACCCTGTCAGTATCAGAAGTGTATACTCATTATCCCACATTGTCAGTATCAGACAGTGCTATACTCATTAATCCCCCACTGTTCAGATCAACAGTGAATACATCATTACCCACCACTGTCAGTATCGACAGTGAGTATACTCATTATTCCCCACCCCTGTCAGTATCGTCAGTGATATACACTTTATCCACACCTGTCGTTATCACGACGTGATATATATTATCACCACACCTGTCAGTATCACGATAGTGATATTACAATATCCAACCCTGTCAGTATCAGACAGTGATATACCACATTATCCGCGCCCCTGTCAGTATCAGACGTGATATATCCGTATCCCCCACCCTGTCAGTATCGTCAGAAGGGATATACACATTATCCCCCCTGTCAGTGATCAGACGTGATATACTCATACTATCCCACCTGTCAGTATCAGACAGTGGAATAACTCATTAGTCCCACCATGTCAGGATCAGACAGTGGAATACCATTATCCCACCCTGTCGTATCAGACAGTGATATACTCATTTATCACACCCTTGTCAGTATCCAGTCGTGATATACACATTATCCCCACCCCTGTCAGTATTAAGAAAGTTGATATAATAATTATCCCACCATGTCAGTATCAGATAGTGATATACTCATTATCCCACCCTGTCAGTATTCGACAGTGATTATACTCATTATCCACCCTGTCAGTATCAGTCAGTGATAGACACATATCCCACCTGTCGTATCAGACAGTGATATACACATTATCCCACCCTGTCAAGTATCAGAAAGTGATATATATTATCCCCACCTGTCAGTGTATCAGATTAGTGATATACTCATTAGCCCACCCTGGTCAGTATCAGACAGTGCAGACTAATTATCCCACCCTGTCAGTATCAGACGTGAATACACATTATCCACGGGCCTGTCAGTATCAGACAGTGATAAAAATTATCCAACACATACTCAGTATCAGACAGGGATATATTTCATTATCCCCACCCTGTCAGTATCAGACGGATATACTCAGTATCCCAACCCTTTCAGTTATCAGTCAGGATATACATTATCCAACACGCAGTATCAGACAGTATATAATCATGATCCCACCCTGTTCAGTTCAGATAGTGATTACTCATATCCCACCTTTCAGATCAGACAGTGATATACCATATCCCGCCCCTGTCATGTATCGACAGTGGATAGGATATACACATTATCAACCATGTCAGTGATACAGACGTGATATACACATTATCCCACCCTGTTAGTATCAGACAGTGTATACTCATTATCCAACCATGTCAGTATCAGACAGTGATTATACACATTATCAACCCTGTCAGTATCGGACAGTGATATACACATTATCCCACCCCACTCAGGATACAGACAGCTGTATATACTAATTATCCCACCCTGATCAGTTACAGACAGTGTATACCACATTATCCCATCCTGTCAGTATCAGACAGTTATATAACAGTATCACATGTCCGTATCAGGAACGTGATTATACTCATTATCCCCACCCTGTCAGTATCAGACACGTGTGAGTTATCCACATTAATCCCACCCTGTCAGTATCAGACTGTTGACATACACATTATCCCAACCTGCCAGTATCAGACAGTGATAGATCTTATCCACACTGTCAAGTATCAGACAGTGATATACTCATTATCCCACCATGTCAGTATCAGTCAGTGATATACACATTATCACACCCTGTCAGTATCAGGACAGTGAGATACCTCATTATCCACCTGTAGTATCAGATTAGTGATATACTTCATTATCCCACCCTGTCAGTATCAGCCACTGATATACACATATCCCGCCCCTGTTCAAGTATCAGAACAGGATATTACTCATTATCACACCCTGTCAGTATCAGAGCAGTGATATACAACATATCCCACCGTTAGTATCCAGACACAGTGATGATACTCATATCCACCCTGTCGGATCAGAAAGTGATATACACATATCCAACCCGTCAGTATCAGACATGATGATATTACACATATCCCACCCCTCAGGATCAGACAGTGATATACTAATTATTCCCACCCTGTCAGTATAAGACAGTGATATACAAACATTATCCATCATGTGCAAGTATCAGACAGTTGATATACACATTATCAAACCCTGGTCAAGATCAGACAGTGATATACTCATTATCCCACCCTGTCAGGATCAGATAGTGATATACTTCATTATTGAACCACCCATCAAGTCAGGACAGTGATATACACATTATTTCCCATTCCGGTCAGTATCAGACAGTGATATACACATATCCCCACCCTGTCAGGATCAGACAGTGATTATACTAAGATCCCACCCTGTCAAGTATCAGCAGTGCATATACCATTTCCCCACCCATGTCATATCAGGACGTGATATACACTTACCACCCGTCAGCTACTCAGACAGGATCATACACATATCCCATCCTGTCAGTATCAGAAGTGATTATAAACATATCCCACCCTGTTCAGTATCAGAAAGTGATATAAAATTATCCACATGTCAGTATCAGACAGTGATATAATCATTA
>WSYH01001108.1:0-11514 GCA_036426205.1 Ascaphus truei
CAAATATAGGATACTGGGGTAAGTACAAATATAGGATACTGGGGTAAGTACAAATATAGGATACTGTAAGTACAAATATAGGATACTGGGGTAAGTACAAATATAGGATACTGAGGTAAGTGCAAATATAGGATACTGGGGTAAGTGCAAATATAGGATAAGTATCTGTAGACTAAATTTAGCATAGGTTGAACTTGGACGCATGTCTTTTTTCCAATCTCATCTACTATGGGACAATTCTCCACTCCAGCATCTGGAAAAATTATCTGCCCCCCAGGGAGGGAGGTGGGGACGGAGGGGAGTGTGAGAAGGGCAGGTACACCTACCGTCCCTCTCCGAACTGCTGAGGTCCTGCAACCGGATCACATGGCGGCGAGGCAGGAGGAGGGTCTGATACGGCCAAGATGCCCAATAGGGGACAACCACCAGCCAGTGTTCGCTGTCCAGCACCACGCGCTCCTGCAGAGACAAGACGCGGCCGCTTCACCCATCAGGTCCCCCAGCAGCTGGAGACATCCACCTGCTCAATAATGAGTAGGGTGGGGGTCTCTAGAACAGGCCCGCTGGTACTGAAGGGGTTATCCGCAAGAACACTGCAGTGACGGGAATAACGCAGCAAAGGGGACAGAGTTAGAAAGCGCGCCAAGAAATAATTTTATTTATTTATTTTTTTAGAAGAGCAGACATATTTTGTGATCCCTGTAAAATTCAAAGGAAATAGATTTCGGGGACGGAGCAGACGCCGGCAGAATAAAAATCCCACAGGGTAACAGAGGCGCGTCGGCCCCTACGCCGCCGTATCGTACCTTGCGCTCTGCCTCCAGCCTTGCGTACGCCACTAGCATTGGCTCCTCGTGCTCCCACAGGTACTCTCTCTGCTTTCTGTCTGCAGTCTGCACCATGGAGGGGAGATAATTACTGGCCCAGATCTGCAGGGGAAACAGACATGTGAGGAGAAGCGCCTCCCGTCTCCATGCTCTCCACGTGTGTGTATAAGAAGGGGGTTTATGCAAAGAGTGGTCCTCCCTCTCCGATTTGCTAACACTGCTATATTTCTAATGGAGGACAGATGAGCGTTGTTTCAGGAATTAACAGATTTAGGATTTCTTGTACAGTACCCCTGCTTTTTTTTTTTAAAGGAACTTTGGGGGGTGAGGTGCCTAGTCACTAGTCTCCCAGCTGCAGAACTAGTGCCAAAAAACAGCCCTGGCTTTACCAAAGGGATATTCTCCGGTTGTGCTCTAAAAATAAAAAAATAAAAGGGAGTCTTGCCCCGCTGATCTAGAACCTCATACCCCTCTAACATTTCAACGTTTCGGGAGAAGGGCACAGTTAAAGAACATTTGTATTTTTTGCATTATTCTTGGATTTGACCATTTGGCTGCTAAACAGCATCATATGATCCCCCCGCAGTCTGCACGGATACCCTTCCTCCCCCCTAAAAGGGACTCCCCAGTCTGCATCCGCACAGTGCTACGCAGGCGTATTATGCGCAAGTGCAGTTTGCCTTAAAATTTGAGATTTTAATCCCGATTCTTATATATGTGATCTCCTAGGACCAGGCGAGTTCAAATCAAGTGAAGAAAAAGAAATTAGGAGGCACAAGTCATTCATTAATAATTACTGCATTAGAATTCCCGGTATTGTATAGCCTAATTTGTAAAGCACCGAGAACCCTGAGCGCTATATAAATAAAGATATACAGTACATACAATATTTTGGGTGCTTGGCCTGCGCAATTAAACATGACTGCAGTTAGCCAAGTGTCCAGCAGGTGGCATAGGGTCACACAAATAATGCTTACCTGGCAGTGAGGGTGAGGGTTGGAGCACCCCATCATCTCCCCCTTGTTCTCAAATATCTAAAGTGGAGACGGGAATAAGTCAGGAACCTCTCCTAGCCCAGAGGTTACACGTACAACGTATTGGCCCATAAGCCAATAGAAAGGCTTGCGCAGCAACGCAGGGCGTCCCAAAAATCAATCATCCAATAATTAGCTCGCAGAGATTAATTGGCAGCAGTATAACCCACCCATTCACACGTCTCAGCCAGGTCTGCCACTGCCCTTCCCCCTTATCTGTTAGCATGCAGTGCTTCCACCGCAGCCAGCGATTCTGGGTAATGCAAAAATGAGCAGTGACACCTTTTATTTAATGTCCATTTTAACATTGACCCCTAGAAGCATATACCTGCTGCATTCCACAGCGTTTTTTTAGCACAGTTTGGGGTAAAGAAGTGCAGAGCCAGTAACCCTGCTCACAGACAGCTTTTGGCCTTTTGAGTCTCAGCGAGGATAGTTATACTGGGATTTGCAAAGTGAAGTCAGATTATGTCCCAAACACACATTATGCAAGTAAGGCCAGGTCCCCGCTGGCTACTGCAGCACCCACTGTGGCGGACGCTGCAGGGACAAGATCCGCCCCACAATGGGGCCGGGCCGCTGCGAGGGGGGGGCGCCGCGCTGCGAGGGGGGGCCGGGCCGCTGCGAGGGGGGGGGGGGGGCGCCGCGCTGCGCCGAGAAACTGCTGCTCAAGAGAATCGAGAGCAGGAGTTGCGATGGAGCGCTAGGCCACACCCCCCAGCAGTTCAGCAAATGAGAGCGAACTTGCCGGGTGACATCACGGCCGCGCCCCCGTCACACCCCCCCCTCCCTCTGCAGCCCGGGGGACTCTGCTGCACCTGCCGCCAGCCTTGCGGGCGCGCGTGCCACGGGCCGCAGCTTTAGGGTGGATAACAAAAGGGACAAAACCCTGGTATTTCTGTATAAAACTGAACAGTATGGAGCTTGTACTTGGACTGTAAGCTCTGCGGGGCACAGGCACTTATGTATGAATGCCCCCTGTATTACTGCTGTAAAGCGCCATGTACATGGCTGGCACTATACAAATACAGATAAATACACCAATTCACAATCGGGTGTACGGGGCACGGAAAGGATTCTGCGTGGGAAGAAACTGGAACTCATGGAAAGGGAGAAGGTAATATGTGCGGTGTAATAAACAGTTACTTTTGGGACACCCTGTATATTAGAGCAGGGGGGTGCTCAACTCCAGTCCTAAAGCCCCCCCCCCCCCCTCCAACAGGTCAGGTTTTCAGGATATGCTAGCTTCAGCACAGGTTGCTCAATTAGTCCCTGCGTCAGCACAGGTGGCTCAGTCTTTGACAGCCTCTGATTGAACAACCTATGCTGAAGCAGGGATATCCTGAAAATTTGACCTGTTGGGGGAGGGGGGGCCGGGGTTGAGCCCCCCTGTTTTAATGGATGTGTGTATTCGATGGAAATATTAGGTGTACGGTACAAATGGGAGGGTAGTATTGTGTGTGTGTGTGTGTGTGTGTCCTGCCTAATTATACATCATGTTATTAGATAAAATGCCTCAGATGTGACAGAGCAAAAGGAGAAGAGTTATGGTCCCGGGCTAATAATAATAATAATAATAATAAGTGTGTCACAGGAAGAAACATGGGGTCAGCTCACCTGAACCCAGGGATAAGTGGCCCCCAAATCAGTCATAATCTCCGCCCACTTGTCAACCACGCCTCGGATATCCGCCGGGGACATCAGAGGGAGAGTCAAATCCGACCACGGGTGGAAACACATCACCTTGCTGAAACACACCGCGGGAGGATGTGGTGAGCAGTGGCACCGGTGAGATCAGGACCCCCACCTCGCAATCAAAACACACGCGGGAGGAGTGGTGTGTGGTGGCAGTGCACCGGTGAGATCAGGACCCCCACCTCGCAATCAAAACACACCGCGGGAGGATGTGGTGAGCAGTGGCACCGGTGAGATCAGGACCCCCACCTCGCAATCAAAACACACCGCGGGAGGATGTGGTGAGCAGTGGCACCGGTGAGATCAGGACCCCCACCTCGCAATCAAAACACTCCCGGGACGTTACTAGGGGTCCGTGAACGCTGAAGACTTCCAGCACTGTACTTACAGGGGCATTAAATTAACGGGGCCCCTCCGGGAAGCATCTACACCAATAAACAGGCAAACCCCTCTCACTCCCCTCATCTGTATTGGCTCTAACAGGGACCAGGCGGCTGGGTGCCTGGCAGTCCCAGCATGCAGTGCGCCTGGCAGTCCCAGCATGCAGTGCTCCCGAGGACAAGAACATGTGGAATTGGCACAATCATGTGTTTAAGGGAAACAGCCGCAGCATTAAGCCCTTCACCGCATACTGCCGGCTCCCTGTTATTGTACAAGGGCCATTAATCCCTTCACCGCATACTGCCGGCTCCCTGTTATTGTACAAGGGCCATTAACCCCGTCCGCAGGATTCCCAGTGTGTCTTATTAGAACACTCCTCCCTGGGATAGGTTTGCCGCTCTATACCCCACCTTCAGTCCCATTCACGGAGGCGGGCTGAATCCAAGCCAAAAGGCGGCCATTTTTAAATGTCCAGGAAGTGACAGCGGGAACGAAACCGGTGGCCATGAGGCCTCCTGAGCTTAAATAAGAGCTGGTTCTCTCCAGGAGGAACCCCTGGCTCAGTCTGTTAGGCGGTGTTACCGCTTTAAGGCGATGTCATAAGGACGATGACGGCATTGTTATGTCATACTTTGTGGCACTGACCCTTTAACTCCCTTCACTGCCAGAGGCCAGTGTAGAAGCAAAGGGAAGTCGTGGCAACAGCCGTTGTAATGAAAATTGTGGCAACTCGCATGCTGTACAACACCCAGAGGATTTAAACCGGATTATAATGCTCTGATTGGGGAATCAGTCACCAACATGAAAGAACGCGAGCCACCGCGGGCATTCGGTTACCCCGATCCCCGTGGGACTGCACCTTTACACCAAGTAATATATTTTCTTCATTACACCGGCAGTGAACACAGCGCTGTATATTCATCCTGTCTAGGCCCCACCTAAAAGCTAGCACCACCAAAACAGAAGCTATTGAGGACACAGGCAACGTAATACCCTGCAAATTGGGGCAGTGAGTCGGTCATCTCATATATACAGAAAGCCTATAGCCCACATACGCAGATAAGTAGGAGGATGTTTGAGGAGTTGGCTTTAGGATGGATTGTTTAGGAACCGACCCATATGTATGGTCCTTACTGATGTGCCCACCCTCAGTACCTGAGAGATGCCTACTTTACAGAACCCAAATTACTGAATGTACACACTGTGGACGTCCTCGTCTAGGATATCCTTATACAGTGACAACTCTGTGCTGTGTTATTAGGGAGCCATATATGTGACCCCAGAATTGTCACCGTCCAAGTTTAAATGAGGCAGGCGAGGGTTTAAGTGTGTGTGTACAAATCGGGGCCGCAGAGCTTGTTGGGAGCCCAAGCAGTTCCTTCATTTGCTTCTGCCCTAGGACCACCTTTGCCTGAGGCACATGGAGATACAGTGACTTGTCCAAGGTCACAAGTACAGATGACCAACTGGGACGCAAACCAGGTTCACCCACTTCAAAAAGGCCGGGACATGACCATGAAACCATTTCTTCTCGTAGACCTGTTTATTCGGAATAGGAAGGTGGTTGGAGAAAGCAGAAGAGAAGATGCCGATTGACTATTAGACTTGGTATACAATAATATAGATCTCAGAAGACTTACCAAACCCCTCTGGCTGATTTTGATAGGAGCAATGGATGGTCGCTGAGTGCTAAGAGGGAGAGAGAATGGAGGAAGATAGAGGACCCGTGGGATATCAATTCCAATAGTCAATTAGGACTGCAAAGGTTACACAAATGATGGTCTTATCTATCGGATTTGTAGCCAAGATTTGGGCCCCAGGATCATAGTTTTTTACAGCAGTATTGCTACCCCGACATCAGCCCGTATTTACTAAACAAAACTATTCCGTAAAACCTTCCAGCGCTGGAGGACACCTTGCAGAAGATGCAGGTGGATGGGTGCAAGGCATCTTGTGGAATTGCACCGCTAAGTAATTAAGCCAGAATACCATCATTACATCTTGATTCAGCCCAAACCGTGTACATCCTGGTTCTCCTTATTCCAGCATGTCTATGGAGAGGGGTAGTGAAGAGAGCTGGGCCACCATCTCAGGAGGACACGGAGCTAGTCAGGAGGACCACCATCTCAGGAGGACACGGAGCAGTACTGCGTCGGATTATACACCCCAGGCCTTGGACAGGAACCCTCCTACGCTTGCTGTTCATGCAAAACTGGAGGCTCTGGGGAACGATCAGGTGCTCGAGCTGCAGAAGGTCACAAGCAGCTCCCAGAAGGTCACAGCGGTCATGGGCGAGCAGGACCTAGTCCTACTCTACAGGTGACACTTGGGAATGGACCGGCACTGGAGTCACAGCCCTGGTCTCACAGACTATTCAGACATGGTCTTCACTTTTCAGCCCAAGCAATTACACAAACGCGTACGGAGGTGGAACTAGGTACATTTTCAACTGGGGCAAGTTCCATTAACTACACCCCCGCCCCTTCAATTTATAGGGCCCCCTCTATATGCCACTACTGTTCTCTTCAGCCACTCCTGCACCGCACCAGCAGTTACTGCCCCCTGACCTGATCTTGACCCCTCCCCGCCCCCACCCCAAGTTCTGTCTTTGCATGTGTGAATTGAGCCAATATATTTGATTTGCCCCCAAACCCCTTTTCCTGAGGCCCAGGGAAGCAGGCGGACACCACATTGGGTGAGGGGCCCCTGTGTCACTGCCCCGGGCAGCAGGTTCTCAGGCCGTCCCCTTACCAGGTTTCGGAGAGTCAGGCTGCAGGGCAGGGAAGTCATTTTCAAAAACGAAGACCCCAAAGTACAGGGGATTAACCTTTACAGGAAGAAGAAAGAAGAATGAATGTACTTAACGCAGCCATACGCCACCCCCCTTATGTATATACCGTATGTAACGCCTGTGACAAAGTCCACGTTCTTACCCAAGCCGGCAATCGTTTGGTGCTCCTGTTATAAAATCCGACAAGATCCTGATTGTGTGACTAACATAATGGCTGCTTGTGTCAGTGTAACTCAGCAGCTACCATGTAGCCTGATACTCATTACCAAGGTAACATTATCTATTGTTACAGTTTGCAGCTCAAACTGCAGGGAACGTTGGCAACAAATGATCAAACACAGGGAAGTGTTACAAAGATCTTGCACTGCTGGGGAGGTGCTAAACCTGCTGTATAAATCAAAGGAAGCTCAGTGTATTAAATCTCATTAATAATGGCATTAAGAGTTGAACAACTTTGCTGCTTTAAGGCCAACTTCATTGTGTTTCCACCTCAGTCTAACCGTGGCATACTGCAGGAGTTAGGTTACCATCAGATAAGAGGTTGGCCCCTTTCTACTAAAAACCATGGCTATGGGATGAACCTCAGTAACCAATAAAATGCATTATTCTCCAAAAGCTCAGAAAACCCCTTATTTTGCCCAAACAGGTGTCTCGTTCGCTTATTGCTAAATGTTTTATTTAAAAACCGATACCACCACACTCTCTCACCGAAATGACTGCAACCTGGTAAACGTGCACCTTTGGGTGGTATGGACAGGTGTATGCCAGGGGTGGCCAACTCCAGGGTATCCCTGCTTCAGCACAGGGGGCTCAATCAGTGGCTCGATTGAGCCCCTGTGCTGAAGCAGGGATATCCTGAAATCCTGACCTGTTGGGGGCCCTTGAGGTCTGGAGCCGGCCCAACCCTGGTGTAGCCCGACCAACCCGCTCCAGGACATCTGTGATAATACCCCAGGGGCGTCAGGCATGCCAAATATGCTGTAAGCACCATGTTGCATGGCCGGCAGTGACAGGGTTAATGGCTCCGTATACCATGTGTAGAGCTGCTGCTCCCTAGTGCCAGCACGGGGGCGCCCTGCACCTCAGCGCACCGGGGCGCCCTGCACCTCAGCGCACCGGGGCGCCCTGCACCTCAGCGCACCGGGGCGCCCTGCACCTCAGCGCACCGGGGCGCCCTGCACCTCAGCGCACCGGGGCGCCCTGCACCTCAGCGCACCGGGGCGCCCTGCACCTCAGCGCACCGGGGCGCCCTGCACCTCAGCGCACCGGGGCGCCCTGCACCTCATTTGGCCCTGGGTTATAACGTGGCGGTGGTCAGAGTGCAGTGGGGGGCCCTGGTATAATACCGGGTGGCGGTGGGGGTCATAGTGGCCACGTCGGGGGGCGCCGGTATAACTGGGGGCTGTTTCAAGTGCAGGTGGTGGGGCATCCGATAGGTGGACGTGGCTGGGGAATGTCAGAGTGCAGTGGGGGGCCCCCGGGAATAAACGTGGCGGTAGTCATGTTCAGTGGGAGTCCCCGGGTATAGCGTAGGCGGTGTCAGATGTGCAGTAGGGGGCCCCGGGTATAACGTCTGGTGTCGAGCTTGCAGTTGGAGAGGCCCCGATATAGACGTCGATGGCGGTCAATGAGTGCAGTGTGGGGCCCGGTGTATCGATGTGCTGTGTCAAGTGCAGTGGGGTCCCCAAGGGTATACGTGGTCTGTGTCAAGTGCAGTGGGGGCCCCGGTATAACGTGGCGTGTCATAGGTGCAATGGGGCCCCGGGTAAATAACGTGGCTGTGTCAGAGGGTGCACGTGGGGGCCCCGGGTATCGTGCCGTGTGATGGGTGCAGTGGGGGGCCCGGGTAACCGTGCTGGTGTCAAGTGCGTGGGCGGCCCGGTCAAACGTGGGCTGTGGTGATGCAAGTGGGGCCTAACGCGTGTATGTGGGGGGGCCCCGGGTATAACTGTGGCGGTGATCCAGGGTGGGCAGGTTGCCCCCGGGTAAATAACGTGGCTTGGTGAGTGCAGTGGAATTCGGGCTGGTTAACGCCCGGTGTGAACCGTAAACGTGGCTGGTCAGAGTGCGTGGTGGGGCCCCGGGTATACAGACGGTTGCGTTTCAGGGGTGCAGTGGGGTCACCGCCTGTATAACGTGCGGTTTCAGTGCAGTTGGGGGCCCCTGGTATAAAGACGGCTGGTCGGTGTCGGGGGCCGAACGTCTTGTCTGATGGCCCCGGTAATAACGCTGGGCGTTCAGTCAGTGTCCCGTATACGTGGAGGTCAGTCATTGTCCCCCTTACTTATGCAGACATGACCCGTGATACTAACGACTTATCCACTCCCGCTCACTCTAAAGCTCACTCACTCTGTCACGTCACTCAAGGGTCCTACAGAGACCATCTTTGAATCTGGAATCGGATCCCGCACGATCCCTGGTCAGGTGAATCTGATCACCAGTTTTCCAAAGCATGGGAAATATACACAGATACCACAGAGTGATCATATATTAAGTATATCTCATTACAGGTACTGACCATGTAAATAATAAGTAATAGTCAGTGTCACGGAGCTTATGACAAGATATAATGAACACCAAATAGTCGGGTTAGAACTGACGAGGCTTAGATATAATAAAATATATGTATTTCCTTTAAATAAGGTAGAACACAAAGCATATAGAGTACAATTAACAACAAGAGATACACTGGGTACTTAGGTGTTGTGGAATGGAGAAGTAATCCAATAGCATTCTCCAGCTGTCCAGTGACATTCCCACCAGGTGGAATCAGAAGCACAACTCCAGTAATCCACCAACTAAAAACTACTGTAGGGTTGGACACGTTTATATCACTGTGCAACCCTATTCTTAACATTGAACACACGCCTATTGGTGAACAATTATCTATATTCCACTCTCTAATGTGAGACACAGACTACCAGACTTGCCCTCAGGTAAAACATTAGACTGGCAGAGTTTTGTTGATTGACTAATACTTAATCCCTAGACATTGGGTAACAATCACTGAGTTAGACTTTTTGATCACCGTGCTTAGCTACTCGCCGTCCTGCCCTTCAGCTTATTAGCCTCACAAATGGCGTCTGCATTTTCAGAACAGATCCAAAATAAACATATATACACTTAATATCTACACATATTAAAAGTTCCATTCTGGTGGGCTCAGTGGGGTTGACCTTTAACCAGTTTTTAATGCCTACAGTGACTCCACATATTGGTGCCATATAGAACTCTCTACGACCTCTGAAACTGTAGATACAGTAAATGCACTTTAAAACTTAAAATCATGCTTATATGAAACATGGGAACAGGGACATACATTTTCAAGGTACAAACAAGGTGCAAACCCATCCTGGACCGCCCGTCCAGTTAACCCCTTGTCTCTCTGGTGAGTCACGGGATGGCCATTGGGGTGCAACCCCTTTATAACCGGGCCACCCCCGTATACTTCTCCCTCTACATATCAACCCTTACGTGTTGCATTGGTATCACCCTGAGCTTTAGCTTTGAGCAGTTGTCCCCAGTTGGCGCGTTAACAGTGTACAAAGTTCTCCTAATCTCTTGGACTGAGATAATAGTGAACTTTAGCACACATTTCTCATTGCAACGGATCTTTATCACTACAAAATAAAGACATGCAGACACCAAAATGTATGATTCATTGGCCATCACTTATTATTTACCGGGTTATCCACATAGAAGAACATGTAAAAGAATCATGACACGGTAACCGCCCTGGGAAAGACAGGAGAGTTTGCTTCTTCTACCATCGATCTTCTTTCTTTTTTCCTATTGACACATGCCATGTACTTGCACGTACTGTAACTGTCGGTGAAGGGTTCAGCTTTTCTGCCAAGTAAATAAGTATATTGTCATCTCCTAGCTCTCCCCAGAGTCAATGTGCATTTGGGACATGGGGTACAGACAGGGGGCTGAAACTAGAGGTTCAGGGGTGCTGCAGTCCCCTCGTTCTTGTATACATTTGGGGACATTATGGTACCGTATGTATGTACTGAATTTGTACAATATGTACAAGCACCCCCCCCACAAATACTTCCGCACACCTACAAAGTCCCGATATTTGTTTTATTTCCAGAGCCACAATTTTTTAATTAAGCATCGTTATAAAATTCTGCAGTGCAGCACTGGCTGGCGGAGACATGTTTATTTCTGTGTCCCTGGCAGCCAAGTGGTCAGGTTATTTCTTTGTGGATTCCGATGGCCTTTGCTTCCTGCTGTATATGTGGGGGGAAGTTTCTTATTCCAGCAGTGTAGTCTCTATATCACACTGGTACTGCACATGCCCACCAGATACTACACAGCAAACACACATCTCCCACCAGCTGCACAGGACACTGACGTAATCTCTCCCCAGCGTAAACTGCACAGGACACTGACAGTAATTCTCCCCACTACCCGCACAGGGCACTGACTTAACTAATCCATACCGCCACTAACCGGGACGACACTGCACATGGGGCACGACTGAATCTCCCCACTACCCACAGGACACAGACAGTATCTCCCCACTACCTGCACAGACACTGTGCCATAATTATCCCCACTACCTGCACAGACACTGACAGTAATCTCCCCACTACCTGCACGGACACAGACAGTAATCTCCCCCCACTACCCTCACAGGACACTGACAGTAATCTCCCCACTACCTGCACAGGACACTGACGTAATCTCCCCACTACCTGCACAGGACACGACAGTAATCGCTCCCCACTATCGTGCACAGGACACTGACAGTAATCTCCCCACTACCTGCAAGAGAAAT
>WSYH01001108.1:11524-63037 GCA_036426205.1 Ascaphus truei
GGCCCCCACTGCACTCTGACACCGCCACGTTATACCCGGGGCCCCCCACTGCACTCTGACACCGCCACGTTATACCCGGGGCCCCCCACTGCACTCTAACACAGCCACGTTATACCCGTGGCCACCCACTGCACCCTGACATCGCCACGTTATACCCGGGGCCCCCCACTGCACTCTGACACCGCCACGTTATACCCGGGGCCCCCCACTGCACTCTGACACCGCCACGTTATACCCAGGGCTCCGACACAACCGCATTATACCCGGGGCTCACCCCCGACATCGCCGTGGCCACGGTGCCGGTGAGCGGGCGGGCTCGCTCGCGCTGGCCGAGATGAAACACATTGCTGCAATGTGTGTGGCCAGCGTGAGCGAGCGCCTGCGCACGCGCGGCGCTTATCTGCTGCCGGAGCCAGCAAAATTTGAATCTGCCGCTCGCTCGCGCGTCACGTGAGTGGTTTGTCCAATGAGGGCGAACCAGCTCCGTGACGTCATGGCCGACACCGCCCCCCCCCCCCCCCTGCCGCGCCCCCCCCCCTGACACGCCCCCAGCCGGCCATAAATAGCCCGGCCGAATAGGAGCGCGTGACGTCATCGCGTATGAGCGCAAGTGCGCCCGCTCCCTGCCTGGCCGCCGCGTTATACCCGGGGCTGCACCATGTACTTCCCCGGCTGCTCCCGGGCGCTGCGGGCCGCCGCGCTGATCGCGGCCCTGGCCGTGCTGGTGTCTCTGATCCGGGTCTGGCTCAGCACCACGTCCCACGTGTTCAGCAGGGAGGAGATCGCCGTGCTGGCCAAGGAGCACTCAGGTACTGGGGAGCAGGGGGGGTAACCAGGAGTACTGGGGAGTAACAAGGAGTACTCGGGTACTGGGGAACAGGGGGGTAACCAGAAGTACTGGGGAGTAACAAGGAGCACTCAGGTACTGGGGAGCAGGGGGGTAACCAGGAGTACTGGGGATTAACAAGGAGTACCCAGGTAATGGGGAGCATGGGGCTCGAGAGTAACAAGGGGCACTCAGGTACTGGGGAGCAAGGGGGTAACCAGGAGTACTCTGAAACTGAGGTGTGACCAGGCGTACTCTGAAACTGAGGGGTGACCAGGCGTACTCTGAAACTGGGGGGTGACCAGGAGTACTCTGAAACTGAGGGGTGACCAGGAGTACTCTGAAACTGAGGTAATGGTGAGCAGGGGACATGGGAGTGACAAGGAGCACTCGAGTGCTAGGGGGCATGGGAGTACTCTGATAATGAGGGGTGCGAGGGGTACTCTGATAATGAAGAGTACTCTGATAACGAGGGGCACGGGGGTAACCAGGGGTACTCTGATAATGAGGGGCACAGTGGCCGCGCGTCCGGTGGGTGGGCAGCGTGTGGCCGCGCGTCCGGTGGGTGGGCAGCGTGTGGCCGCGCGTCTGGTCGGTGGGACGCGTGTGACCGCGCGTCCGGTCAGTGGGCCGAGTGACGTACAGGGGGAGGATTCATATTCTTATACTTTTTTTTTTTTATTCACAGTTAAACTGCTTTTTAAAAGTAGCACTATTCCTGTTTTTAGTTACTGAGGCCTCGCTCCCCCTCTCTTCCCCCCCCTCTCCCCCTTCTTCCTCCCCCCCCTCTCTGATTTTGAAGCATAAATACAATATGACGCCGCTCCAAAATATCGAGCCAATAGCTTTCATTCCGTGTTTAATACAGAGTTGTTTGCTGTCGGTGCACTTTGACCTCCGGCCGGAACTGACCTCTGCCCCCCTGGCCTCTCTAGGTTTGGATTATGAAGTCGCCTTCTCCAAGATCATCATTGAGCTGAGGAAGAAGCACCCGGGGCACATCCTGCCGGACGAGGACCTGCAGTGGGTGTTTGTGAACGCGGGGGGCTGGATGGGGTCCATGTGTCTCCTCCACGCCTCCCTCACAGAGTACGTGCTGCTCTTCGGGACGGCCGTGGACACCAGCGGTCACTCAGGTGGGAGCAGAGCCACGTCTGCACGTCCGTTGTATGTTGCTGATTTTTGTTGGGGGGGGGGGGTAGATACTCTAATATAGGGGTGGTCAACTCCAGTCCTCAAGGGCCCCCCAACAGGTCATGTCCTCTAGATATCCCTGCTTCAGCACAGGTGGCTCAGCCACTGATTGAGCCACCTGTGCTGAAGCAGGGATATTTGGAGCCACATTTACTAGAGTGCCACTCTATAATAACACCGTTGCACTTTGAGGCTAATGAAACAGAAAAAAGTGCCACCTGACCTCCGGTTACAGAAGTAATGTGTTAAGTGCCTGAGTGCTTTCAGTGTCCACCGCGCTTTACATAGAGTACACATTCCCTGTCCCGTGGAGCTTACAATCTGTTTTTGGTGCGAGAGGCACAGGGAGATAAAGTGACTTTCCCAAGGTCACAAGGAGCCGACCCTGGGATTTGAACCAGGTTCCCCTGCTGCACTCTGGGTTATTTGACTTTTTTATCCTCCGACCTCAAGTAAGGGCCGAGGTTTCTAAATCCTCCACAAACGAAGCATACAATCGAACCCGCCGCCTCTGCCTAAACATGGGGTCCCCAGAAACAGAAGCATGCGATCGAACCCGGAGCCTCGGCCTGAACATGGGGTCCCCAGAGACAGAAGAGGCATATACACCTGGAAAGCCGATTCCATGCCCTGTAACTACATATTGGGTTATGTTTGGGGGGGGGGTGGGGGTTCATTAAGTTGACCTCACTACCTTTGGCAGCGACCCTGACCACATTGGACGGCATTTGCAGGGTGCTATGTTTCAAAGATATGTTTTTTGGACCTCGATATACCTCTAAAACGAGCGTTTCTGTAAGACTTGCCCCTCCGACGTGTAAAAGCTTGACAGACCCCCAAAATGACCCTTGTTGTATTGCCCCTTCGTGTCCCCGCTGTGCTGCAGGTCGTTACTGGGCAGAGATCTCCGACACCATCATCTCAGGGACTTTCCGCCAATGGAAAGAAGGGACGACCAAAAGTGAAATCTTTTACCCCGGTGAGTGTGTGCGGTGCTCCGGGGGGGGGTGGCCTGTCTGAGAGAGGGGGTGGGTGCCCCTGGCTGGGGTGGGGGGGGTGCCCCTGGCTGGGGTGGGGGAGGTGCCCCTGGCTGGGGTGGGGGAGGTGCCCCTGGCTGGGAGGGGAGTGTCCTATCATTACTCCTCTTTAGTTGCTGTTCAACCTTCTAAACCAGGGCTTGTTTTGGGGTTCTGCTGGAGGCCCCCCAGGATTCTCTGAGGCCCAAACCCAATGATCGTTTGGAAAGGTTTTGAAATGTAATATTATATACTATAACACAAAGCTGTTGGTTTATCGGGTAGAGGGGGGAATCTCTCTCTCTCTCCCGGGCACTATAGGGGGGTCCTGAGCCCGTGTGGGGACTGCGCACTTGGTAACTCCCCAAACTGCACCTTGGTGTGGGGAGTACCTGTCAATTATCGAAGGATCTTCCAAAGTCGCTTTCCATTTGTGCCAGCAAGGCATTGTGGGACGTGACTTCTGAAGTTCCTGCACAGCGTGACAGCTATCCCCCCCCCCCCCCCCCCCCCCATGCCGTCTTCACACACTAAGAGACAATTTTGAGCCTTGTGTGTGTTCTCTTCCCCCCCACCCCGCCTCCCGCTCCCCTTCCCACGAGCTCAGGACACTACTGCCTGGGATCGGTCACCCAGAATTATTAGCGATTAGTCTGAGTAGCAATAAGATTTATTCATTAACAAATATTTTCTAGCAAGAGGTGCACAATGTAATAAGTCTACCCGCTCGCCTAGAAAGTATATAACTAATTAATAGACCACAGCAATAGTATCCTTACATACATTACATGGGGTAACCGCCATCATAAATCTCACATTTTGTGGGGGCTATTTCTTTGTCATATGCCGGTAATAGTTTTTAAAACTACCTTCCCCTCTTCCGGCCCACTAATAATCCCCCTCTCCCCCTCTCTGTAGGAGACACCATCCTGCACAATTTTGGGGAGGCCACGTCCGTGCAGTGGAGCTCCGGGACGTGGATGGTGGAGTACGGCCGCGGTTTCATTCCCTCCACTTTGGGTTTCGCTTTGGCCGACACAATCTTCAGCACCCAGGACTTTGTCACCATGTTCTACACTGTCCGGGTCTACACCAAGGGACTTCTCCTGGAGACCAGCACCTACCTAAGCGGGCTGGGGATCTTCTAACCGGTCTCACGCCTCCGTGCTGCCTCCATCCCGCCATTTTACTTCACACACTTGCTGCGATGGGAGGGAGGGACTGTGACATGTTGCAGGCCCTTCTGGCAGCTAATGGGTTAAAGGCAGACTGTAGCATTATTAGCCTTTCATACACGGTACCCACTCCATGAGAATCCATTGTTCTCAAACAATTCTAGGGCACTCATTCAGCTCAGGCTCATTCAAAATGGCTGCTCTCTGGCTTGTTCAAAATGGCTGCTCTGTCAAATTGGGGTCTTGGAGGGTGAAAAGAACGTGCGCTCTGTGTAAGAGCTGGGGTAAATGGGGTCTGAGCTGAAATGGTGAAGATGACTGTCTCTTCTTTAAGACACCTGGAGCCGCCATGTTGGATTTTTGACGATGGGTGGGCACGGCTGAGGTGCGTTTGAATTTGGTGATGCCTCCTGTTCCTCCTCCTGGCACAAACCCGCCCCCTTTATCACCGCCAGGTTTAGGAGCTGTAGTTACCGGAAGCATAATTCGTGAATCTCTGTGTCCCGCAGCCTTAGTGGCTTAAAAGGGGCAACCTACCCGTAGACCAAATGACTGACACATTTAAGGGGTGTCGCATGTTAACCCTGTAAATGTCAGTCATTTGGTCTACGAGTAGATTGCCCCTTTTAAGCCACTAAGGCTGCGGGACACAGATTAATTATTCTTCCGGTAACTACAGCTCCTAAATCTGGCGGTGATAAAGAGGGTGGGTTTGTTTGATTTATTTTTATAGATAGATATATAGATATATACATCTAACGCTTATAAGTATTTTAAAATACTTTTTAAGGTTGGTTTGTGAACAGGATGGGTTGGATTTCCTCTGGCTGCTCTCTTGAGTCTATCACTGTGTGTGTTCAACAAGAGTTTGCACAGGTAAAAAATCCAGACCCTCTATCTCTACCTAATATATTATTATTATTTTTATGGCCTGTACCTATTCACACCAACTGTATCTATTTCTGTCTGTGTACGAGCTGGGGAGGGTCTCCAAGACTTGACGTCTATTGGTTGAAGCTGGAAACCTTCGGCTGATGACAGCAGCTTGACGAGTAATGACTGGTATGATTAATGATTGTGCTTCTAATTTATGTAAAAGTATATACAAATAAATCCAGGAATAGTTGCTTTATGGGTAACTTTGACATTTGCATTTAATAAATGACGTGTAAGGAGGGGCCCGTGTGTAAGCTCCTGTATCCCACACTGACGGCGGAACTGCGGTATAATACACTTATCATCATGCGTCCGATGCGGGAGGCGCGGCAATGCCTTGTTCCATGTCACTTTATTGTTTCTCCGAGCACAGGCAGGGACACCGGAAACATCTGATAAACTCGCCACCTTGTCCGAGGTCCGTAACAAATGGGATGTTTGCTTGATTTAGAAAGAAACCGAAGAAGCCATATAATTGCTTTAAGCACCGTTCTATTTGTATAGAGACAGCCCATCTGAATGTTACGTTCTTGACAAAATGTTTTCTGATCATCCACCTGGGATTGCACCTTGAAATCACAAATCAAAGATGACCGTTCCTCTTCTGCTGATTGAAAAAGGGTGTGTGTGTCACACATAGGGGATTATTTTTCCTTACACTTTGTCTGTGTTTTCAGAAGGGTGCAGCCTGGTTCTAAGTGCAATAATGAGTTCTTTACCTTTTAAAACACATTCTACATTTCATTTAACTTGGTGGGAGAGATCTTCTGACCGTGTTTTGGGATGTGCTTTCAGCGTCTGTAGCTGTGTGTTTGTAGGCCTTGCTAGTCCTGAACGGCTTCACCGTAAATACAGCCTGGTGTTAAGTAACTGTACACAAGTACAACGCTATGGCTAAGGGCCATGTATGACACTACCACACAGACCTGAGCCATTTATTTGTGCTGCTAAGTGGGACTGCAGCTTTAAACCCAACTCCTGGGCACGATTTGCGGTGGCCTTTTAGGAGAACGGCAAAGCAACATGTCCAACCTTTACTCTGACACACCGGTGTATATCCCCGTGTGTCTCCTAGGTCTCTGGCGGTCCTGTTGAGCATGCGTCTACCGGTGTGTCTGCCATGTCCATATAAGTTGACATCCAAGCACCCAACTGGGTGAGGCTATAGGGTTGGAAGTGCCAGAACATGGCGTGGAAGACGCTGACGTCCGTGGCTCCTATGCAGTATGCGTGGCACCTTCCTCTTGCTCAGGAAGATGTCAAACAATTGTATGATCAGGGAGAGCTCAGCTGTGAAGATCAGTGAGATGTGATTGGAGGACCAGACATCTGTCCAAGTACATATGTTCTGGTACACAATGGCTGTGTTACCTCCTGGTTGCCATCTTATCTGCGCATTGCAGCTGTCTCTGTAACCAGGTGCCGTTCTTTAACCACCCCCCGTTCTGGTAACCTTGCAGATAAAAACGTCTGCTCCTGTATGTGACACACGGAACCTCTTAAACAACCCTAGCGATTTCTCCATGGAGAGTTGTTTTTCCGCTCATATTCTTTGTCTCTGGCCTGTTATTTTTTGGGGGGGTGGAAAAAAGTGTTTTGCCACACATTTATATTTTTAAATTAAAGTACAACATTGAGAATAATTTGTCTCGCTGTCGTGTGTTCTAAAGGGAGATTATTCTACAAAACAAAATCTCAATGAAAATGATGGGTGTGTGTGCGTGTAAACAGAATAGCGACAGTACTCAGCCCCGATCTACAAAGCGACGGGAAGTCCCTAAAACCAACGTCCCGCTTTCAGATTAATGGTGTATTATGAAAGGACAATGGCGTGAAGCGGAGACTTAACATTACGTTAGATGGGCCTGACCTAAACGTGGCGTGACTCCTATCCAGACGCTGAAATCGGACTTTGGCGGGGGCTGGGTGGGTGTAATACCACAGTTCGGTATGATTTGAGTGACATAGCATTATTTCTCTCCTCTGCCTTAGTGTGTGTGTGTGTGTGTGTGTGTGTGTGTGTGTGTGTCCATAAACTTCAGCTCCAGTGACCCCCTGCTTTCGGAGATGCAGACCTTCGTAGGGGGTGCCAGTAGCCGCTCTGGCTCACTAACTGGGGTTCATGTAATGGCCGCTTCTCAAAGCTCCCGTACCAAGTGGGCCGTCGGGTGCGGCTTCCTAAAGGCTGATGTGCCACAGGGGCTTTCAGAAGCGGAGGATCCCGGCTGCCTCTTCGGGGGTGTCTCTGGACGCGGGGTCGCCAGTTCTTAAAATAATGGGGTTCAGCTCCGGAGACCCCCTGCTTCTTCATTGTTTAATACAGGATTGAGGCAGAGGGTCTCTAGAGCTGGACCCCATTAATACCTGCAAAGGGGATGCCGGTATCTCTTGCAGTTTAAAGCTCCTGTATCACACAGGCCAATAGGAAGCCACACCGGGTGACATCACACCTTCCTATTGGCCCACAGGATTTACAAATAGGGTGACCAGATGTCCCGGTTTTTAGGCCTCTGTCCTGACTTTTTGGGCCATTGTCCCAGTCTTCTATCGCATGTGCAATCGGCACTGGCCGGCCACTCGTGCACGACCGGCAAGTTACGATCGAGCATGCGCAAGAACGATCGCACATTCGCCTAAGTGACCGGCAAGCGCTTATTGCACATGCTCAGTCGGCGCATGCCGTTCGTGCATGTGCAGTCACCAGCGCGACTGCGCATCCTTGACATTTGTCCCGTTTTTTTTGCCAGGACAAATATAGTCGCCCTATTTACAAGTCCGAAGCCCATAGCCCCTTTGGTGCCGCTCGGGCCGCTGCCTCCTTCGTGCTGTTTGCCTCCAGCGTCACGTTGCCATGGTAAAGTGACATCATTGGGCATCGCGATGTCACCAGGTTGCCGGGCCAATGCGACGCCATGTGACGTCGCAGCATCATTTGATGCCGCGACGCTGAAGGAGGAGCGTGGCACGAAGGAGAAGGTAAGGATTTTAGAGGCCCCCGGCAATCAGTGGGGAAGAGCGGGCCTCTATATGGGGGAAGGGAAATCTGCTGACCTAGGCCCGGGCCTAAAGGAAAATTTGCCACTGGGCACGGGATCTTTGGAAAACAGCCATTACATGAACCCCATACGGGCACCCACTACGGCGTAAGTATAGGGTGACCATATTTTACTCTGAGACCGACCGCGCATGTGTGAGCAAGCGCCCATAGCGCATGCACGCTGGCAACTTGCCAGCTGTTCGTGCGCATGCGCTGCCGTCGAGTGCTGGGGGGGAAAAAATTACATCTGGTCACCCTTGGATAGGTACCCCTGGAAGCAGGGGGTCCTCCCCTTCCCTCAGCACCGCCCCCTCCCTTCTCTCCTGCAGTACTGCACGGACCATCATCTTCCTCAGCAACGCCCCCTCCCTTCTCCCTGCAGTATGCAGGCCTCCCCTTCCCTCAGACACGCCCCTCCCTTCTCTCCTGCAGTACTGCACGGCCCTCCCCTTCCCTCAGCACCGCCCCCTCCCTTCTCTCCTGCAGTACTGCACGGCCCTCCCCTTCCCTCAGCACCGCCCCCTCCCTTCTCTCCTGCAGTACTGCACGGCCCTCCCCTTCCCTCAGCACCGCCCCCTCCCTTCTCTCCTGCAGGGCCCCCCTCTTCCCTGGGCACCGCCGCCTGTCCCTCCCTCCCCCCGCCTCCGCAATCCTGCTGGTCTCTGCCTTGTACTGGCCATACTGCTCCAGCAGGCCCAACCACCTGCCCCAGGTAAGCCCACATGCCCCTGGCCCCCCTTATACCACCCTCCCAGGCACCTTACCCGACCCAAGGGGGAGAGGGCTTATTTTTATGTGTGTGTTTGGGGAGGGGGGCTTATTGTGCGTGTCACTGTCACTGTGTGTGTGTGTGTGTGTGTGTGTGTGTGTGTCTCACTGTGTGCGCAAATATTGGGGAGGGAGGTTATTGAGGGTGGGGAGGGGAGAAAAATACATGGGGGTGGGAGTGAGAGAGAGGAGTGGAAGGAAAGGGTGACGGGGGAGTGTAAGAGAAAACGGGGGGGGTTCTCGCAGGGCCGCTGACACATGGGTGGGGGGCCCTGTGGAAACGTTAGTCCTGGGCCCCGGGAAAGCTGACTATGGCCCTGGCCGGGACCGGCAGACACCGCACAATACACAAAAAGGGGCCTAGACTCACCAAAACGGGTCACAGGGGCAATCCTAGCTCATTAGGTGCTGGACAGCGCTTCATTGGGCTTACCCAGGATGCCTTTCACCTGCCTTGAGTCTCTGGTACCATCGTTCCATAGGAAAGCTAATTACATCTTGCACGTTTAAAAGTCCGGCTCGCCCTTGCATCCGAGTCTCGTTCTGGATCTGTGCGTCTCCTGCAAAACCTGCAAAGTAACACAACCGTCTCCCAGGGGCGAGTCTGGATCTTATCTAACCAACTGTGATCTGCCGCCATCTGAAGCTGTGGAGGAGGGCTGCTGGCCAATCAGCGCACAGACGCTACTTGCCGGCCAATCACAGCACGGATGCCAGGTCGGCCAATCACGGAGGTGACCGTGTTTTAGGAGTGAAGATTCAAACTGACCCCTGGGATCAGCGTCAGTTGGGGCTGGGCCCAGTTCCTTTTGGGTGCCGGCCGGCCAGCCAAGCACCCGCTCAGCACACGCAGGGGTCATTCGAATACCTTACATCAGGGGAGCGTAAGCTGGAGGGGGGTGAGAGTTTTTTTGGGGGGGGCGTGGCGGTTACAGTGTAAACTCACTTACCAGGCTTCGGTCCACGCGTCTCCAAGGCGACGGGCGTCAAATGAGGTTGCGGGGTCACGTGACTTGACGCCGCATTAAAGGTAAGGGGGGGAGCGACCCGGGGGGGGGGGGGGAGCACAGCGCAGGAAGGTTGCGCAGCCCTGCCTTACATTATATTTACATGGGGGAAACACGGCTACAGTGCCCACACGGCAGCCATTTTAGCCATAATAGGATGGGGATAGTATGCCCACACCTGGGACTCCATTTTGATGGGTCGGGCAATGGCTGGGATTGACCTTAATATGCGAACCATTTGGCCCCTACCACAAGAGGTTTTGGGTTTTTTTACCCATGTTTTGCAGCTAGGAGACAGATACATAAGCCCTGTGGCCAGGAGTCACTAAGCCACGGTGCTGGGTATCACACACCCGCCCCGGCGTTATATCCCGCGTCGCGGCTGGAAATGGGCGGACTTGTCAACGTTCGGCCCGGGAACTTCCTGCCAAAGTCCTGTATATTTACGTGGCTAGTCTACCTCTCCTACCCCGCCTCCGTACTGCACGGGGAGAGAGGCCTGGGCACAGGAAGGGGCACGGCCAAGGACTCGGACGGACGAACGCAAAGTCGAACTTGCAAAGAAATACCGTATGCGCCGCGGATTCGGGATCTGGTGAAAAGTTCACCCGTCTCGAGTAGCGGCTTTTCTGTCTATTGTACTCCAAAATGGCCTTTGTACATCACCCTTTAGTGCAGGGCTCTCAAACACAGTTCTCAAGGGACACCAACAGGACAGGTTTTATGGATATCCCTGCTTCAGCACAGGGGGCTCAATCAGTGGCCCTGTCGAAGACTGAGCCACTGATTGAGTTCCCTGGGCTGAAGAGCCACCGGTACTGTCATTAACTGGGCCACTGATTAAGCCACCTGTGCTGAAGCTGGGACTGAGCCACCTGTGCTGAAGCAGGGATATCCATAAAAGCTGGCTTGTTGGGGGGTCTTTGAGGACTGAGTTTGAGACCCCTGCTTTAGTGTCTGAAGTTGTAAATGCAAAATAGCCACTAGGTGGCGCCATACTCCTGTTCGCTTGAGCAGTTCAGGAATCCATGCTAATATCCTACACTGCCTGTGTGTTTTTTGTTTGTGTTTTTAAATAAATCAGTTCTGTAGTATTAGATGATACATACTGCATTGTTATTTTTTTTATTCAACTCTTAATGCCATTTTTTTGACGAGTTTTAATACACTGAGCATCCTTTGATTTCAACAGCAGGGTTTAGCTCACATCCCCGGCAGTGAAAGATCTTTGTAATACTTTCCTGTTGTGATCATTTGTTGCCAATATCACGAGCAGTTTGAGCTGCAAACTGTAACATTAGACACTGTTACCTTGGTAATATAAGAATACATTGTAGCTGCTGCGTTACACTGACTGAAGGATTGATTGACACTGAAAACTAATAAATACAAATCAAAGAACAATAATGATTGAAAAACGAAATCATGGTTCCAATGCCACGTTAAATTATCAGTAGCCACGATATCCTGATATAACCCTATACATATACCTGTATTCTTACGTCTAACGTATAATTTACACTACATAGTCATGTCAAGCCAGGATATGTGTTCCCAGTGGTTCTTGGTACTGGGGCTGGGAGGGTTACTGGACCGGAGCAAGTGATATCTCAGAAGTGGACGTGATCAGAGGGTGAGTGACATCTCTGTAGAGTCTATGCAACACTGTCCTTTTAAAAGCCTTTAGATCTAGTCTTTACAACCCCTTTGTGACTCACCCCAGATGTAACCCAGATGTGCCTTTTGTTCTTCCCAGATTCACGTCTGTGGGATCACCTATGCCCCGAGGACCTCCTTTACAGCAGTCGTACCTCTGTAATCACTAAGAAATTGTAATCAGACAGAGATTCTGCTAACACATTAATTGGCCTGTACTCAACACTGATATGGATTACCGCAGGCAAGTTATAAGTTACCACACAATGCTATAATGCAGCGGTGCGCAAACTGGGGGGCACAAGACTTTTGGGGGGGGGGGGGGGGGGGGGGGGGGGGGCGCGGCTCACTTACCCGGCTTCCGTGTCCACTCGTCTCTGTGACAATGTGGCGTCAAATGACATTGTGGACCATGTGACGTGACGTCACATGACGCTGCTGCGTCATTTGACGCCGCAGGGGGGGCACAACACGGGGAGAGAAGGCAGGGGGACGCAGGAAGTTTGGGCGCCCCTGCTATAATGCACCGCTGTACCGTTGAAATGCCCCGGTTTTAGGAGATATGCACCTCCTATTGTACCGGCACATTTGGGAATTTAAAATGGCCGTGGGCAGGAAACTGCCAGGTAACCCAATCAGTAACAGTGACCCATGAGGCCACCATCTCTCAAGAACAAAACATCAACATTACAATAGTATGCGGGGAGACCCTTCGGTGCAGGCCCCCAAACAGTACAGCACGCTTTTAGATACCCTTTTTCTGCACATATTAATATAAATCCTACGTTATTCTCATTATTGATAGATTATATACTGTAGCTCTGGGCGTGTCACATCACATAGTACCGTAGACCTCTTCAGCGTTTTTGGGTACGAGAAGCCCCGGGAGCACCCGAATTACACCAGATTTCTGCTATTTGCGGCCCTCTGATTATTTCGGTGGCAATTACCGAGCCGCTGTCGCCCCCAACCGGTGATGAAAATGGAAGTGCCGCCCCCTGGTGTTTGGATGGAGCCGCCGTACAGATCAGACTTGTAGCAGCACAACGATAACATGACGAGACATCTGGTCCCACAAGGGGCGCTCCGGCGTGTCGGGGTCCAGGCTGTACATCATTATATGGCACTGTGACGGTTCAAAGAAATAGGGGGTACAGTGCTTTAACACCTTGACTGGAGGGACCCCACTATGACAACCCAGGGGGGTTTTCAGGATACCTACCTGTAGCACAAGTGGTTCAATGAGAGGCTCAGTCAAGGAATCGCTGATTGAACCACCTGTGCTGAAGCAGGGACTGATTGAGTCACCTGTGCTGAAGCAGGAACTGATTGAAACACCTGTGCTTAAGCTGGGACTGACTGAGCCACCTGTGCTGAACCAGAGACTGAGCCAGCTGTGCTGAAGCAGGGACTGATTGAGCCACCTGTGCTGAAGCAGGAACTGATTGAGCCACCTGTGTTGAAGCAGGGACTGATTGAGCCACCTGTGCTGATGCAGGGATATCCTGAAAACCTGACCTGTTAGGGGGGCTTGAGGACTGGAGTGAGGGGCTTGAGGACTGGAGTTGAGACCCCCTGACTTAACTGATAGAAGATGAGTCTCTTCGGACACAATCTCCCCTAGCACACGGGCAAAAAGACAATGACGTAGGTACTGCATCTTTGGGTCCCTGCTGTGCCAAACCTCGACATGGCGTCTACATGGTGGGGCGCCCAAATAGTTACGGCTTAGCAATGTTTAGTAAACATGGCCCATCACGTTTAATAACGTATAACATTAAGCCTCACTACATTATATTGATGTGATCTTGCATATTAACACACACATTCCCAGCCAGCTCAAACTCCCACACCCACCACATCAGGAATATATATTTATGTCAAAATGAGAGCTACTGAGCGTGGCAAATGTATATCACAAGAGACAGGGGTGCCCAATGCTACATCCAATTGACAAAACATATAAAGTAATAAGTATAAAGTTTAAATACTTCAATAATAATAATTGTATAATAATAATTAATAATACCCCCCCCCCGCCCCCCCAGAGCTCACTCCTTCTCACCTTTTTAACTTGGGAGGTCTTTTCACTTTGCTGCAAAGACCTGCATTAATTTGGTTATACCTTGCCGTTTGGTATGCAGGCTTATGACACTTTGGCCAAAGGGTTTAACTAAATAACCAAGTAAATATTATTATTATTAAAGTATTTAAACTTTATACTTATTACTTTATATGTTTTGGCAATTGGATGTAGCATCTTGCACGTTAGCGTGAATGTTACAACGTATTGGAGTGTATCCAGTGTTAATGGTTGTAGTGTGTTTTTCTCCCCGCTGGGAGTACCGTGTCTTCTCGGGCTCCTGGGAGAGGGAGGTTCCAGAGGGTCGTGCTTGGGGGAAGCTCGTTAGGAGGCCTGTGCTGCGCCACGCTATGAAGTTCAATGCGGGAGCAGGAGACGGGCCCCCAGCACGCCCCCCTGTAGGGGAGATGCGAACACTCAGGACAATATTTAAGGGTTACCGCTGTGTGGACCAGGGGAAGAGAAAATATGGAAGGAAGGAGGAAGTAGAAACAAAGATGAAGGCCCAAATTCTGTAGAGTGCAATTCTGCCCTATTGCACTTTATATAAGGATGGCATGAGTGAATAACATAAATTATAGGCTAAAGCTGGTAAATTCAGGGCATTATTGAAATCCCTGCTCTCTGATTGGTTAAAATTCCGGGCATTATCCAATCAGTAATGCCCGGAAGTTTTGGCACCCTGGCACGTTTTTCAGCCAATCAGCTTTCAGTTCTCATTCACAAAGAGTGACATTTGCTCTTAGGGAAGGGAGGTGATTGGACAGAAGGCAGCAGCAAGGCACTGACTCCTCCCCCACCCTGTCTGCCAGCTCTCAGGCACTGACCTCCTCCCCGCCCTGGCCTGCAGCCAGGCTTGACTCCTCTTCCCCTTATAGTCCCTCCTGCAGCCAGGCATGCCTCCTCACCCACCCCCGGTTTCTCTGCAGCCACCGGCATTTTCTTGAATCCTTTCCCCAGCACCTTTGCCTGCAGCATCTAGGCTCGGACTCCTCCCATATCCCGTTTTGTCCCTCGACCAGCTTTACAGTGTTCCCACATGGACTCACCTACACCCCTCCCTGTCTGCTAAGCCTTAGACACTATTGAGGTCCTCCCACATCCTCGTTTCCTTTGTCTTTTGCAAAGACCCCATGGCACGTATTTTCCAGCACCCCACCTGCCTGCAGCCAGCATGACTCCTCCCCCACCCTGCCAGCAGCCCATTCATCACTCCCTGCAAATATTCTTTCCCCTCCCTTGCCTGCAGGCCACGGCAATTGACTACTCCCCCACCCTGTCTTGCCGCACACACCTGAATCTCCTCACTCCCCTCCACCGGATCGCAGCCAGGCCCCACGGACTCCTCCCCCTACCCTGCCCTGCTCAGCCAACAACACTGACCTCCTCCACACCTTCCCTGCTTCTTGCAGCGCCTCTACCATTTACCTTTCGGAATCCTCCCCATCCCTGCATGCAGACACGGGGGCATTCCTCGATCTCCCACCATCCTGCCCTCTGACAGCCAAGGCACTGATCTCCCCCTCCCTTCCTTGCAGCAAGGGCACGGATATTCATTTCCTCCCCCCCCCCCTTGACCCTCTCTGCATTGACTTAGCCACAGCATTCCCCGGCATTTCCCCACTCCCCCTTCCACTCGCAGCCTTTAGGCACTGATTTTTCCTCCCCCCCTTGCACCAGGCATGATCCCATGGCCACTGCGCAGCCACTCCTCCCCTCCTGTCTGGCAGCCATTGGCACGACTATCCCCACTCCCTGCAGCCAGGCACTGAACTCCTCCCCCTCCTGCAGCCAGAGCACGACCTTACTCCCCACCCTCATCCTGCAGCCAGGCAATGACATCCGCCCCCTCCCTGAAGCCAGATGACTCCTCCCCCCCCTCCTGCATGTTACTAGCGCATGACTCCTCCCCTCCTCCAGCCGGCAACTTGACCTCCTCCCCATACATGAGCTACCGGCCTACTGACTCCTCCTCCTCACTTGGCATGAAGAGAGTCTGCACAAGGAGAGTGAGGGGAAAGGTATGGCTGCTGTCCCGCCCTCTCCCGTTCTGGTGTGTGTGTGTTTTGTGGGTGTAGAGGGGGCAGCAGAGTCTTTTTGGTGTCGTGTTGGTGTGGGGGTGTGTGTCCTTCTGGGCGGTTAGACGGCGCCGCTAGAAGAGTTCTGGTTGTGTGGTCTGCTGTTGCTGCTGTGTGTGTGGTCTCTGTTGGGTTTGTCCCCACCCTCTCGTTTGTTCTAGATTCGTTGGCCCCCGTTTCGGCCAAGCATGCACGGTGTGCCTCCGCGTGGTGTTGCTGTGTGTTGGGTGTTTTGTCGGCGTTTTTGCTGTCACGAGGGGCGCAGAAGAGTCTTTTGCTTGGTTGTGTGTCTGCCCCATGTGTGTGTGTGTTTTTTGTGGCGTGTACAGAGTGGGAGACTGATAGTGTGTGTTGTTTTCTCAGTGTGTGTTTGTAGGTCCGGAGGACCCGGCCCCGCGTTTTTGCAGATTGTGTTTTGTGGTTTGTGTTGCAGTGTGTGGGGCTGCAGTGGCCGTGTTGTACGAGGGGCGGCTGCTACGGTGTGTGGTGTGTGTTTTGTATGATGCGGTCGGACTCGTTTTGTGGCACTTTGTGTATCTCTGCAGTGTGGTTTGAGGTTTGATAGGGTTTTTGGTAAGGTTTCCTGTGGACCCGTAGTGTGCTGTGTTGTGGGTGGAGGCAGGGGTGAAGTATGTGTTTGTGTGTTGTGTGTCCGTCGTGTGTGTTTGTCTTTTGTGGGTGGCAGGGAGGGGTTGCAGAGTTTTTGGTGCGTGTCTTTTCTTCCCTGTGTGTCGTGTTGTGTGTTTTTTTTCCACCTTGTGTGTGTGTGTGTTTGGGTGTGTGTGTGCCGTGTCTTGCAGTTGTGTGGGGCTCCATTTGCGGCTCGCTGTGGTGTAGATTGGGTGGCTGCTGGGGTGTGTTTTATGGATTTTAGATCTTTCCGGTTGGGCAGCACAGAGTTGTTTGTTTGTTCCCGGTTGATCTTCTTTTTTTCTTTCCTTCTTTTTGTGCCTATTTGTCGTTGTGCTGGTTGTCTGCGTATTGTTTTGGGGGTGTTCTGGGGTGGAATTTACAGCGTTCTGTCTTGTGTGTGTGTCGTCATGGTGGGTTGCTAGATGGGTCGTAGCAGGGATGCAGAGTTAATTGGGTGTGTTTGCTTGTTTGTCTGTGTTTGTGTGTTTGTCGGGTCTTGTAGACGGGCGGGGCTGCATGTTGGTGTGTTTTGTGAGTTTGCTAGCCCCCACGCGAGTGACCAGGCGAGGGACCCTTGGCATATGAGCTGTGTTTTGCGCGTTTTCTTTTCATTTCCTTCTCTCACCCTTTTTCTGCCTGTGTATCTTCTCGTATGTCTGCTGTTTTTGTGTTTTGCTGTTGGGTAGCAGGTTTTGCGCGGCTGCAGAGTGTTGTTTTGGTGTGTTTTGGTGTTTGTTGTTGTGCGTTTGTTGGCAGGTGTTATACCCGGGGGCGGGCTGAGATAAGATGTGTGTTGGGCTTTTCCCTTTGTGCTGTTCTGTGTTTTTGTTGTGGTTCCTGTAGAGGGAGGGCTCGCTGCTGTGTTGTGTGGGTGTCTCAATAGGGGCCGCTGCACCAGTGTGTTTGTGTATTATAGTTAGGGGGGGGCTCGCGTGACAGTGTGGCTTTTTCTCGGTGGGTGCCTGCAGTGGTACCCTTGGTAGTGTGTGTTGGTGTGTTGTGGTTGTGTGTTGGTATATTGCGGGGGATGTGGTCTTTCCTTGTACATGTTTTACAAGTTGCCTTTTTTAATAATACTTCTGCACGTAAAAGTGTAAAACACAATGTAGACGATCATGCTTGATTAAAATACCCACAGACTACCCAAAAATGCCGATATTGTTTGTTATGAACAAATTAAAAAAAGCCTACCTTATTAGGATTTTCCTCCTTTCTTTTTTTTTTTTTTCCTTCATCATATTAGTAATAATCCACCTTCCAGAATCAGGGCATCTACTGGCCAATAATCCCTGGCGGGCCTTCGTACCTGGCTTCGTCCTTAGGGACTCCCTCTAAACTCTTCCCCCCGTCAGGGCATCATCTGGCCAGTAATCGTCCCCTCTTGTTTATTATTATGGGGATTATTACTTAAGTATAAAGCGGTATTTCTCTTCCCTTCCTTTCCCCCTCCCCCCTTTTGTCCCCTTATGGGAGTGAATACGAAAGGAATATCTACGAGAGCAGGAGGGTTCGAGCCGATGGAGTAGTCGTTTGGAGATATGCTGGAGCGAAGAATAATAAGAAGGTTGTAGATTGGAGATCGAGTGAGAGATAAAGAAATAATGGAAGAATTAAAGAGGGATGGATTGAGGGAGAGAGGAATCAGTAAGTATTAGGATATGTACAGATAGGAGGGGAGGGAAATAGTATGTAGTTTACAATACAGAAATAGTGATAGGTATGATTACACATTAGTTACACAAGTAGGATATTAAAAAGCGCACGACAGTGACAGTCACGAGCAGACAGAGACGGCGTGGATTCAGACCACGGGGGTAAGTCAATGCGTTGCAGAGGTCCACACTGCAGATGGCAAGACTTACCGCGTCGTGCCCCAAAGGATGCATGCGCAGAGGGGCCCGTTCATAAGCATGAACCCCCCACCCCCCCCCCACAGCTCGATCGCGGCAGACACTGTCCACTGATATCTATTTTACAACAGGATGAGGGTATGTGTTCCTGAGGTGTCTCTTTTAGAACAGGATGTGAGGTAGGTATGTTTTCCTTGAGGTGTCTCTTTTAGAACAGGGTGTGAGGTATGTGTTCCTGAGGTGTCTCTTTTAGAACAGGGTTGTGAGGTATGTGTTCCTGAGGTGTCTCTTAGTTTTAGAAAGGTGCGAGGTATGTGTTCCTGAGGTGTCTCTTTTAGAACAGGATGCGAGGTATGTGTTCCTGAGGTGTCTCTCTTTTTAGAACAGATGGGGGTAGTGTTCCTGAGGTGCTTTTTAGAACAGGCGTGTGAGGTATGTGTTCCTGAGGTGTCTCTTTTAGAACAGGATGGAGGTATGTGTTCCGAGGTGTCTCTTTTAGAACAGGGGTGGAGGTATGTGTTCCTGATGTTCTTTTAGAACAGGATGTGAGGTATGTGTTCCTGATGTCTCTTTTTAGAACAGGGTGTGAGGTATGTTTCCTGATGTTCTTTTGGAACAGGATGTGAGGGATGTGTTCCTGATGTCTCTTTTAGAACAGGATGATGAGGTGTATGTGTTCCTGAGGTGTCTCTTTTAGAACAGGATGAGAGGGTGTGTTGTTCCTGATTGTCTCTTTAGAACGGATGAGTGAGGTGTGTGTTCCTGAGGTGTCTCTTTTAGAACAGGTGGGGTATGTGTCCTGAGGGGTCTCTTTTAGAAAGGATGAGAGGTTGTGTTCCTGATTGTTCTTTTAGAACAGTGGTGTGAGGGTATGTGTTCCTGAGGTGTCTCTTTTAGAACAGGGTGTGCAGGCTATGTGGTTCCGGAGTGTCTCTTTAGAACAGGGTGTTTTTGGGGATGGTATGTGTCTATTTTCTCTTTTAGAACAGCGATGTGAGAGGTTATTGTTTCCTGATGTCTCTTTTAGAACAGTGTGTTGAGGTAGTTGTTTCCTGATGTCTCTTTGGAACTAACGCGATGTGAGGTATTGGTTCCTTTGATCCTGTCTCCTGTTAGACCAGGTTTGGGACTGTGACGGTCTGTGTCTCCTGATGGTCTTTTTAGAACAGGGATGTGGGTATGCGGTTTTCCTGATGTCTCTTTTTTAGAACAGTTGTGAGGTAGCTGTTTCCTTTATGGTTCTGTACTGTTCGGGTGTAGAACAGGATGCGCAGGTATGCCTTTCCTGAGTCTCTTTTAGAAAGGATGTGAGGTATGTCCTGTTCCTGCCTGTCCTCTTTTGAACAGCTGGCCCTGCCGACCTGGGTAGGTATGTGTTCCTGAGGTGTCTCTTTTAGAACCCAGGTTTGAGGTATGGTGTTCCTGATGTCTCTTTTGGACAGGATGTGAAGGTATGTGGTTTCCTGATGCTATCTCCTTTTGAACAGGATGCGAGGTATGTGGTTCCGATGTCTCTTTTAGAACAGGATGTGAGGTATGTGTTCCTGATGTCGTCTTTTAGAAAAGGATGGCGAGTTTTTTTTTTTTTTCCTGGTGCCGTATTGTGTTCCGTATGTGTCTCTTTGGAACAGGATGTGATTTTGTACCGATTTGTGTTCTTGATGTTGTATTTTTTAGAAAGGAATGAGAGGTCGCATGCCTTGGTTTCCGATGGTTTTGTTCCTCTTTTAGCAATAGGGTGTGAGGTCTGTGTCTTCCTTGAGGTTCTCGTTTTAGAACAGGGGCCCCCCCTGTGAGCGTATGTGTGTCCTGGTTTCTTTTGGAACATGGACTGTGAGGTATTGCTGTTCCATGATGCTCTTTAGAACAGGACCGACCGGTATGGCGCTGTTGTTTCTGATGTTTCTTTAGAACAGGGTGTGAGGTATGTGTTACTGATGTATCTTTTAGAACAAGACTGTGATTTTTGGTATGTGTTTACCGATGTCTCTTTCTTAGAACAGGCTATGAGAGGTTTGTGTTCCTGATTGTGTTTTCTCTTTTGGAACTATGACGCGAGGTAGGTGTCTGATGTGTCTCTTTTTAGAAACAGGATGAGAGGTTATGTGTTCATGGTAGTTTTGAGAGAGGTTATGTGTTTCATGCTGTTCTCTGTGGGCATGTATAGGTTTGTATCGGGGATGTCAGTATGTGGGCGAGTTGTTCGAGTATGGTCCATGTATCCTTGGGGCAGAGTATTGTGTCATGATCCATCTCTGTTGGAGAGGTATTTGTTCTTTGTATCTCTGGGGAAAGGTATGTGTTCTCTGATATCTGGTGAGACCGGTATGTGTTCGTGTGGTGTCTCTGGGGATAGAGGTATGTGTATGGTATCTCTGGGGCGAGTGTATGGTGTTATGGTGCTATCTTGGGGGACGGATGGTTACTTGTCCGCTATCAGTATGGAAGCCTGTCTTTTTCTCCCTCCTCTCCCTCTCCCCCTCTTCGTTCCACAACCCCCTACATCCTGTGATAGAGGGTAAGTGTGTATGGTGCGTGCTATCATCTGGGAGTGGTATGGGTTTTCAGGTGCTATCTCTGGGGAGAGGTATGTGTTCACTGGTGCTATCTTGGGGAGAGGTTAGTGGTTCTAGGTGCCATCCTCTGGGGAGAGGTATGTGTTCCATGGGTTTGCTACTCTCTGGTGCCGAGCCTGGTATGTGTTGATGGTGCTATCTCTGGGGAGAAGTTATGTTGTTAACCGCGTGCTATATCTTGGGAGCCACTTTTTTGTATGTGTCATGGTGCCAGCTTCCTGTGGAGAGCGTATGTGTTCATTGGTGCTATGCTATTGGGAGAGGTAAGGTTGTTCATGGGCTATCTCTTGGGGAGAGTTATGTGTTCATGGGTTGCTGATCCTCTGTGGAGAGGTATGTGTCAACGTGCTATATCTGGGAGAGGTATGTGTTCTTGGTGCTATCTCTGGGGAGAGGTATGTGTTCTTGGTGCTATCTCTGGGGAGAGGTATGTGTTCATGGTGCCATCTCTGGGGAGAGGTATGTGTTCTTGTTGTTGCTGTTTGAAGTTAGGATGAGAGGTATATGTTCTCGGGGTCTATATTGGGGGCAGAATGAGAGGTATGCATTCATGCTGTCTGTGTATTCGGAGGATCTGAGAGGTATGTATGTACTCTTGATGCATCTATTTGAGTTACCAGGATTCCTGGTCTATGTTTAGCACACAGTGTGTGAGAGCTGTTTGTGTTCCCGATATATTTGGAGACGGGATGTAGTCTCTGTTTTGGAAAAGTAAGAGCGGTATGTGTGCCTTAACCGGAGGGGCTGGGTGCTAATAAGTACGTCTCCTCCACTTGCCTAACACTGATATACTTCCCTTTAATGCCTAATGCAAAGGCTTGAAAAGGATAGGTCTCGGGGTGAAATTTATAGCACTGTCCAGATGTTATTACTGACACCGCAACAGCCAATCCCTGTATGTAAGCACCAGTTCTAGCCATTTAACACGGGCTGTTGTGGCTGAATATGAGTAATTTGTGTCTACAGAAACACAGCTGATGTCAGCAACACTCATCAATACCGCTCCACTTACAGCGAAACACGGCGTAATGAAAATCCAATGGACAAACCGCTGGAAGTAAATAAGTATTCCATTAAAATTAGAAAATCAAATCCCGCACAGCTTATTTTCTCTGCCTTATTGATTTCTTTTATTACGGAAATATTGCAGCTAAATAACATTAGTGTGGACAATCTTTACATGTTTTTCTGGGCAGCGCGTCGATAGTTTCATGTCAGAGCAGTAACCCGGAGAGAATGAGACTCCCACTAAATTATTGTCACTTCGTATATTCCCCACGCCTTCCTCCCCCCTCCCCCCCAATTTAACGGCCGGCGTTTGCAGCCCCTCATACAGCCATTCCTGATTTGGTAGGGTGATAAGGCACTCGGGCGGGTCTCTGCAGAGGGGGGATATTTCGCATTGCGGTGATTGGATAAATGCGGGCATAGAAGGGTGTAGTGGTTAAGGGTTCTGTCAGCAAATCGGCGTTAAGAAAACCGCTAAAACTTGATCGCCATCTTTATCTTTTAATAGAGCTCAGCGGTTTTGCAAAGGAAATACAAAATGTAGCAAAAGTTGCTTAAAAGAACAACAAAGCCCTACAAACTTGTGTGATTGTGCAGGAAAGGGTTAATCTCAGATTGATATAATAATGGCGCTTGCTGTTTATTGTTTAGTGAATGTTGCTATTTTTGCCATTTTTTCCCTGACCACTAACTTCCCAAATTCAGCCATATTTTTTTCACGCCCCTGTACCTGCCACGTCACGTGACATGAGCCCTGAAGGACACAGAGAAGTGAGGTTTGGGGGGTCCTCTCAGGAAGGTGGGGATTTGTACCAGTGAGATGATCTCCAACTCCGTGAGATGATCCGAGAAAGTCAATGAGAGCCGACAGGTCGGATGCCATCAGAGCATAACACGGCAGGAGACTACAGCCCAGACTCCCGGCTACTCACGTCCCACACCACAGTCACTTCTGCCAACCATTGTGGCCCAAGCACTGCCATCTACTGCACTTATTCCCTCGTCCGCTGTCTCTGCCAGTCTCCCAACATACCACTTAGATTGTAAGCTCTCCGGGGCAGGGATTTCCTTTCCTATTGTCTGAGCTTATTTGTTCCACTTATTGTATTCTAATTCCCTGTACTGTCTCTCTTGTAAAGCGCTGAGTACACCATTGGCGCTATATAAATAATGATATATACACACCGCATCAAAGCTATGAAGAACAGGACAAAGGGTTACTTTGACGGCCCCGCGTAACGAGTGTGTGTGTGCAGATTATGCAGAAGACAAGTGGTGCTATTGCATAGAATACCTTTCATTACCGGACTGTCGGAAGATGTCTTCCGTCGCGGGAAAGTGTCTTGTGAAGAACAGCACCGTTTAGTACATCTGCCCCATTGAGTTTTTTTATTAACGTGAGAAGGGCAGACGGTACTGACTCAAATAATAGATGGCTTTCTTGTTGTTTATTTACATACACTGGTGTATCTGTGCACTGGGGTGTCCAGCACTGGGGTGTCCCACTGCCCAGCGTTTCGGAGGAGTGTCCGAAATGTGTAGGTCCTAACTCAAGACGGCATGCAAGGGTAATTTACATGGTTGCCACTAGGTGTCACTAAACCCCACTATAAACTCTCCCCCGCCTGTGTCAGCTGGTGGTAACTGCAGATATTATTGATGGCAAATTCTAATAATAACTGTGATATAACCTGTCATACGTTTGATGAGCTCCGCACACAATGCTGACAGTGTATGCTGAGCTGTACATCACATTTTACATCCACGCCCATCGGCAATGTAATTCTGGGCGCCTGGGCTCGTTGAAGATGACCCGAGTAATGGTAATAATGGCAATATTAATTAATTCAGAATTAATAATGTACTCGTAAACCTTTATAAATCAACACAAAACACCACACATGATACAATGATAATAACCTTATTGGCTCTGTGACAATCAGCATTTGTGATGCTATTTTTTAGCTTATAAGCTCTCTTTTTGTTTTTTTCCAGGACTAGGGTTACCAGGCAGCTTCTCAAAAAATACTGGACACAATGGTTAAAGGTGCAATGCGCTTGAGACACACACCCCTCTCACCTCTCTGCGCTCCATGCTGTTTCCTCCTCTCCTTGGACCCACCCCCAGGCTCCTGACACCCCCTGACTACCCAGCGGCAGCCAATCAGGATGCAGGAAGCTGCCCAGCCCGCTTGCAACAGCCCTGCTCTCTCCCTGCTCAGGGAAATCCCGCAGCAAAGCCGGTCAGGTCACTATGCCCAGAGAGATAATACCGCTATACACATACATGCCCAGAGAGGTAACCCCCACACTATCTCTCTCGTGCACTCACCTCTGGATCTCTTATTACCCTATATATCTTAACTGGCCCTATATACACCGAACATCTTAACTACCCTATAATGCTTCTTCAGATCGGCTCAAGCTTCACACGGAAGACATCGGAACCCCCCCCCAAAACCCAGAAGACAGGTAATGAACACCTCCCCAATGTATAACATTGGGAATGAGATACTGGACATTGAGGGACTGCGGATCAGGTAAGATCCCAGTGGCTTGCTGCTTTAGATATTGTGAAGCGGGGACATCAGACATTGGTTAATGGGTCAGGAATAGTCATTTAACATCTGGCTTTTATTTCTAGATCCGACATTTTACACACAACATGTAACAGGACTAATGGTTAGTAATGTAATACAATAAATGACATTTGTCAAAACGAATGTTTGTTCTGACTAGGGAATTATTAAATGGATTTATTTTATATATTTTATTTTTTAAAGCGGGGTTGGGGCGGGCTTAGGTGGCGAGTAGATTTTTGGTTGGGCGAGAGGATTTTGGGGTGATTTGTCGAACACTGGCCTATAACTCTCCCATGCATCAAAAAACCGTTCACTATAATCCTCCCATACCTCCAATATCCGTCCCTATAAAACTCCTCAATACCTCCATATAACCCTCCCCAGTACTCCTGCTATACCTCCAGATAACCGTTTTCCCTATAACTCATACAATAACTTACATATAACCCCCTCCCTATAACTCCTCCTATACCCCATATAACCCTATCTATAACTCTCCTATGACACCATATAACCCTCTCTGGACTCCTCCAGGATGGGCTGCAGGTGAGCTCCTGCAGGGGGAGCCGGATGGCCTTAGACACAGGGGTTTGGTGTATGTGAGTGGAGATGGAAGGAGGACGAGGACCGCAGGCCCTGGAGCAGCGGTTGTAGCCGTGGTGAGGCTGAGGCAAGGTACAGGAGAGTTTGAGAGAAAGGACGGGGCAGAACCGAATATGCTAAGAAAGAAGAGGCAACAAGCTTTATTGAAGAAGTAAACAGGAAGGTAGAAGAATTGGAAAAGAAATATTTAAAGTAAAGAGATGTCGTGGTCGTGAGATAGACGTGCACAAGAAGCAAAATAAATCATCTGCATGTTGAATACCCGGTTGGAGGTTGAGATTGTACAATAAAGGGGTTCCAGTCAAACAGAAAACGTTCCCTTTAAAAATCATGAAATGCTAAAACCCACAGTGTGAACAGGGTGATGAGCAGGGTGTGCAGACGGGGGCAGAAGCACAATGCTGAGAAGGAGTGCAGAGCAACAAATGCAGGAACCAAGGCGAAGATTCCTATTGTGGAAACGGAAGCCAAACCCCATTAAATGCTCTCAAGAAAAGATTAAGTTGAGAAGCCTCTAAAAGAAGGGGGAGAGAAACTAGATCCCAGAAACAAGTCGGCAGTGTCTAAAGATAAAACAGAGAACTTATCTCAGGAAAATTCTGATTCAGATCCTGACAGTTTAATTCCACCACTGCCAAGAAAACCCAAAGGTTAAGGCTGCAAAAAAAAGAAAGCAAAGGACGGAGGCTAAAAGGTTTACACTGAAGGTAACAGCACTGTAAAGGGTCCAAAGACTTACGGGAAGGGGACTCACATCCAGGGTTATCAGGACTGTGAGCAAGGATCTGTTCCAGAGCTTCCAGCTCCCAGGGGTTTGGAGTTGTAATAGCAGAAGCGCAGAAGATCTGATTTAAAAGACTTTGCATGCAAAGAAAGCAGCAGACACTGTGATGTTGGGTTATCTCAGCTCCCACGCTGGGAGAGTTAAAAAAAAATTACAAAGAAATCTGGAGCGCAGCAAAGGAAGAACTAGAAAAACACTGAGAGGAGATCAGCGGAAATGGGTTTGTACCTGAGAGCAGTGAGCCAGCGAAACCAAGCTCACCTGGATTACAGGACCACACCCTGCGTAGTAGATGGTCCGGATTCAGAACTTGAGAGAGGAGAACAGCAAGGTGGAATTAGACAGCATGGAGACAGCATTAACCGTAGTGCCTGGGAGTGAAATTAAGGTTGTAGAGACTGAAAGGCTGCTCCTATCCAAACAGTTTCTGAAATAGAGTGAACCCAATCAGAGAGGGGTAAAGCAAGAATGGCATTAAGGTACCCCAGTCACACAGCACCCCCTTCAGCATGGAGTGGGAGATCCTTTGTGAGCGCTGTGACCCAGAACTGCACAAACCTTTAAAAAGGAGGAAGTGTAAAAATTGGGTTTTTAAAGGCAGTGGGCGATGAAGCCGAAGGGATTTTATTTAGAGAAAAAACATCTATTGAAAGAATCTTGGGCTTTCAGAAGCAAGAGTGACATTGATGCAATGATCCATGTTCCAGGTTCATGCGATAACGATTGTAGATTTAAGAGCCTCAGGCTCTGGACCATTTCTGGACAAAATATGAGAGTCTTAAACATTCAGGAATTAGAAAGTCCTTTGCTGCTATTCCTGTGTCCAAAACGGAACAAAGTCGGTAAAAAAATTCCGCTACAGCACGAAATCAGTCCCAATATCGATATTCTGATATGGCTTGGCAGACAATGCGAAGTACTGGATCCACCTCAAGATATTCGGACGCGGAAGAAAGAAATTTGGATTGGAGGTTGGAAAGTTGCAAGTAGACTTTGGCGGGACATGGCAATGGTTACAAAGCGAGTTGCCAAAACTCCTTCTTATAGGAAGAAGAAAAAGGAAAAATTGTTTTAAACTATGGGTCAGCAGACCTTGGGCCATAGAGTGGTTTCAGCCAGACATTTAAGCATGTATTGTGATGTTCTAAAAATGCAACTTGTTGCCAGATCCTTGCGGCACGAAAAGGGCAAGTTGTACACAATCCGATGTTAATTTATGCGATAAATTTGGACATCCATATATGAATTGCGCAGCAACAAGAAGCCTGAATAATATTTCAAAATATGGGAGCAGGAAGTGGATGCGAAGACAATGAAGCACTTTCCGACCGGGCCCTGAAAGTTTGCAGACAGAAATTCCGGATCGCCTGGCAGATGGGGGTTGGTTCTGGTTCAGCTAGGGATGGCGCTTTGCTTAATCCTCCGGGACGGACGAGTTGTCCTGGATCGCCTGTGGATGCAGTTTGCCCAGATACACTACAGAAGGAACAATTATGCGAGTGTGTAAATGGGCCCAGGAGAATTCAGAAGGACCCCTAGAGGAACCTCCTCAAATCTACTCCCAGCAGCGGGAACAATCTGGGGAATCAGAGATCCTTACTATGATGGAAACCCAAGATGGGGGAAAATAAAATAAAGAAAAAGAAAGTGAGCAGCTTGGTGCACTTTGAAAAAGAAAAGAAGAAGAGCTGGTAAAAAAAACTTGGAGGGACTCTTCGACGTCCTGCAGTCCCGCTGCGTAAAGTTCCTTCAGGGTAAACTATTAAAGAACCGTTTTTCTGCGTTAGGAAAGATTGGGGGTCAGGAGCGAGGGACTCCGACGATGTAGGGAACTATTCCTTATCCGAAACGGAACCATAATATGGATTGTTCCAGAGAGCACCGATTCGGACATGATCCCACCTTCAGCGACCATTAAGATTTGGGTCTGAGGGGATAATGTGGGGGAAAAAGAAAAATTAATTACGGTGTGGTTTTTTGGGGTGGGGGGGGTGGGGTTTGGGTTTTAAATGTTGTCATTAATTAACCTTTAAAGGTAGCAGCTATTAATGTTATAGTAAGGCTTTTATTTAGTTTAAATAAAATGTGTATAAAAGGAATGATGAAGTTGCTTGTTGAGGAGAAAGGTTGGCACACATGCCTGAGTTAATTTGATAAATATAAGTTTGTACATAATGTGCAGTTTTGTTTGAAATGTTTTCTATGAAAATGTAATGTTGGAATTTTTTTCAATAAAAAGAGGTTCCTCCTATTACCCCATATAACGCTCCCTATAACAGCTCCCGATAAATCTTCCTATTACCCAATATAAACTCTCCATATAACTCCTATTACCAGATATAACCGTCCTGTAAATCCTCTATGACCACATATAAACCCAGCCTATAACTCCTCCTTTACCACATATAACCCAGGCCTATAACTCCTCCTATTAACCCACATCAACCGCGCCTAAAACTCCCCCTATTACCCCATATACAGTCCTCTAAACTCCTCTATTACTCCCACAAAGCCGCTTTATTACAGAGGGGGCCAACAAACATACCTCTTATACTGTATGAAAAAAAACGAAATAACCTGTGGATATACTGTGTACATAGAAGTAACATTAATAAGCCATAGTTATTCTGCGTATAACACCGGATGTAGAAAAAAACACATTAGCTTGGGGTGGGGGAACACTTAATATAGTTATCACTGCACGCATGTGTGAACATTTCGATTACTTTAGAACTGAGTATTTTCTTCTTTTTTATCGCCTAGTCATTCGCCTTCAATTAATAAATTATAGTGGATTATGATGCCATTCGGAAGCTTGAACACCTTTAGAAGAAGCTCGTGTTGAACGAAAACTCGTTTTTTTTTTTTTTTTGTGAAGGGTGCACCTTTAAAATAGCTATTAAACCCAGGGATGAGAGAAAAAAAAATGCTTGACGTTTAAGCTTCCCAATAAAAAATGGAAGCTATAATGACTTAACAAATAACTTAAAACTGAAAAATATATAATCAGCCCTTTTGCCAGTCGTTGTGAGTACGGCTCTACTGGGTGGACAGCGCAACTTTGACTTTTCTGACGAATGCTGCGTGGCTTCAGTTAGATTTTGGGGACAACAGAAAGGCAGCCATTTTTATTGCAGTAATTTATCCAGAGGCAATAAAAGAGGCTGTCTTGAAACACTGAATATAAGTTTGAAAAAGAAAGAAATAGTTGTTTTAAATTAAACAATTGCATGCGTAGTGTGCGCTTTGCTGGTCCGGCTGGGACGTACATATCTGCAACTACGTAACGACTCTCAGATAGTGTTAATGGCTACTCTGCCCCATATTAAATGTGATTGTATTTTTTTACTTGCTGAGAGCTGTGTCAGCATCTAGGTAAAAAAATCTAAAGGACCGGAGCACTAATAGCCCCGTGAAGTTAAGGCGGGGAGCTACGTTTACGTTACGTATGGAAGGTTTTGGACCCGGAGAGCGCTATTAACGTCAGTCATCAAGCCCTCCCTACTCCTCCATACAGGTCAGGTTTTTAGGATATCTCTGCATTCAGCCACAGGAGTACCAGGTGGCTGATCCCCAAAAATGCTGGACGCAAAAAGTGAAGGTGCACGTGTCCTGACACACACTCTCCGCTCCATGCTGTTTCCTCCTGCTACTGGCACCCACCCCAGGCTCTTACTGGTGTACATAAACACGAAAGAGACGTAAGTACCATATTCATCGAGAAGTATACACATACATGCCCAGAGAGGTAATACCGGTATACACATACACGCCAAGAGACGGTAACCGGTATACACACACGCCCAGAGAGGTAATACGTATAAACAACAAGACCAGAGAGGTAATGNNNCGACGGTAATACCGGCGTATTACACATACAGCCCAGAGAGATAATACCGCCTATACACATACATGCCAGAGAGGTAATACCGGTATACAAAATACACGCAGAGAGGGTAATACCGCTATACACATAATCCATGACCACACGAGAGGTTTAATACCGGATACACATACACACCAGAGAGGTAATACCGGTATACACCATACACGCCCAAAGAGGTAAATAGAGACAAACATGCAGAGAGGTTAAGAACGGTTAAATAAGCCTAGAAGATATCTCGGTATACGGTATACAAATCACGCCCACGAGAGGTAATACAGGTATACACATACACGCCCAGAGAGGTAATACCGGTATACACATACATGCCCAGAGAGGTAATACGGTATACACATACATGCCCAGAGAGGTATACGGTACACATAACGCCAGAGTAGGAATACCGGTATACAATACACGCCAAGAGGTGATACTGAACACATACACGCCCAGAGTAGAGGTAATACCGGTATACACATACACGACAGAGATGGTAATACCGGTATTACACACAATGCCAGAGAGGTAATACCGGTTATACACATACCACGCCAGAGAGGTAACACCGGTATACACATCACTTGCCCGAGAGGTAATACCGATATACACATACACCGCCCAGAGAGGTTATACCGGTATACACATACACGCCCAGAGAGGTAATAACGGTTACACATACCACGCTCAGAGAGGTAATACCAGTATTACACATACACGCCCAGAGAGGTAATACCGTTATACACAACACACCGAGACGGTAATACCGGACATTACAGATACACGCCACAAGAGAGGTAATACCGGTAGCATACACAAGTACACACCAGAGAGGTAATACGGTAGTATTACATACACGCCCAGAGAGGTAATACCGGGTAAACATACACGCCCAGAGAGGTAATACCGGTATACCATACACACAAGAGAGGTAATACTGGTATACACATACACACCAAGAGAGGTAATTACCGGTATTACAATACACGCCCAGAGAGGTAATAACCGGTATACACATACACGCCCAGAGAGGGTAATACCGGTATATACACATACACGCCCAGAGAAGGTAATACCGTATATACACATACACGCCCAGAGAGGTAATACCGGTATACACATACTGTAAATGGTCCAGTATTACCTCTCATATTTACTGAACAGTGTCCAAAACAGGACAGTCCGGTTCAGTAACTGGACACCTGGGCACCCTAGGACATCAGAATTTATAACCCCCTCCATTATTTTTCCTCCTTCTGAAATCCTGGAGTCTTTTTCGGTTTTGAAAACATTGGTGTGCAATCATTTTAATTGTGTTAGCGACCCTGCATTCCAGTTCAGTGGTATCATAAGCGTCAGGCAAAACTCCCACTCAGAGTACGCAAGCTTCCCTCCCCGCCCTGCTATTCACAGGAAGGGACAGTTGTATCAGACAAGGAATTGCTTTCCACACTGTTGCCATTGCAGATTAATGCAATAGATGTTAGCTCTTCGGAGAGGCAGGGACTCCTTTTCCAAAAGTGTACTTTTTATGTCGAAGACTTCTTTCCCATCATGTGTTATGTGATTATTTGTTATTTATATGATTGGACGTGTATCACTGGTTGAAACGTACGTACAAGAATACTTAATAGCAGGACAACTGATTCGAGAGAGAAGAGAGGGAACTCCAATGTATTACTTCCTGGTAAAACATTTTTAATAAAGTATATTAATGGCGCTATATAAATAAAGGTGTACATACATACATACGTACATTACATACGTATATACATACGTACATACATTGCTGGCTCCCTAAGGATTAAAAAAAGAATCACCATAACATATTCCTGAATGCACACGTTTTTCTTTACTTTTCACTGTAATTCTTTCCTTTTTGCGCAGAACGCGTTGGGGTTTGGGGGCTGGACCACATTTAAGATGGCTGCTTCCTTTCAAAGCATGAGTCCGCGTGAGTTGGCCCCATATTTCTAAGGAGTGCTAAGCCCATTGAGATGCCTTGCAAGGTAGTCATGTAAATCAGGGGGCTGCCCCCCAGGGATGGGGGGGGGGGCACAAGTAATTTTCTCTAGGGGGGCGGCGGGCGGTTGCAGAGGATTTAAAATTAAATTTCCGGGGGATCGCGCTGTGAGACATCTGAAACCCCTATTCTTACACGAGATCCAGGCGGCGCCGAGACGCGTCGCCATGACAACGCGGCGTCACGTTACTCACCTGATCCTCGGCGTCGTTTCACGACCCAGGAACGAGCAAGGGGGGCAGCGAGCACTGGGGGGCAGCAGGCAGTTGGGCAGTTGCAAAGTTTGCGCACCCATGTGTAAATGACTGGAAGGAGCTGGAGTAGTTATAGCATCGCTTAGTCAACAGGCCCTAAATTTTATTCTAAAGATCTACGTGTGATGAAATGATCGATTTTTTTTTTAATAATAAAAACACAAATCCAGGCCCCTTATGTTGGAATGAGAAAGAAAAAGGTAAAAAAAGCTATGACAAAGTAGACTGTATATTTGTAATTTAACACTTTGCAGAATGCACTTAGCCTTGCCCCCACCCCCCCCCAATCCCTCCCCAAAGAGGCAGGTTCTTCAGGATATCCCTGTTCAGCCACAGGTGCTCAATCATGGCTCCATCATAGATTGAGCGTGTTTTTTTTTTACCTGTCTGAAGCAGGCTCTTTGGAACTGGCCACGGTTGCTGCGGGACATACTTAAAACCTGACTGTCGGGGGGGGGGGGGGGGGGGGGGGGGGGGGGGGGGGGAGGGGATTGAGGCCCGTGTTATTAATATTATGTACCATGTTTTGTAAAGTGCTATGTAGCCTATGGCGCTCAGATAGAAAGATATAACATTAACATAAAACAGTGCGGTGTGGATGGCTGCGGTTGAAGGGGTTACGCTCGGTGTCGCGCCAGTGACACATGCTGTTGTATAAGCCGCGTTTCTAGGAGGCGCCCGCCAATAATGCCCTACTAATGATATGGTGTGTACTCCCAGCTTGGGCGCCGTGACGGTATTCATGTCATGGGCTGGGGTGTGTAACCTCCACGTCCTCTGCACCTTGCTAAAATCTGCCCTAATTCTCCTTTCAAGCCCCAATTTGCTGGTCGGGGGGGTGGGGGGGGGCAGAGAGATGATTCAGCTCAGGGGCGTTAAAAACCCAGAGATGTTAACAGGAGTCAGAGGGCAGGAATCTCTCCCCGGGTCCGAACCCTCCCGGCTTTACTCACAGCCCCAATGTCTGGCTGCCCTGTGGCAAATGGCGATTTTATTATTTAACCTGTTAGGGTTGGAAGACTCGGCAATGTCATTTGGAAGCTAATGGGTCTTCTTATACTGTGCTATATCTGTATCATCGTCTTTGATCTAGTGTGGTTCGCATGTCATCTTCTTTATCTTGTGTATCTGACTTCTGATTGTACTCTCTATCTTATTATCGGTATCATATATCTATCCTTCTATCTGTTGTATCTGGATCTATCTATCGTTTTATCTATTATCTATCTTCTATCTATCTATCGGAAGTTATCATATCTGGTATCTTATTCTTACATCATTGTATATCTAATGTCGGTGTATTATATCCTTCTATCTGTGATCTGTGTTATCGTGTCTATCTATCTATCTGATTCTATCGATCTACTATTCTATCTATCTATCTATCTATGATCCCTATCTATCTATCATCTGTACCGTGTATCTATCCTTCTATCGTGTGAATCTATCTTATACTATCTATCTATCTGCTGATTGTTGTATCTTGCTGTGTATCACCTTCTAGTCGTTGCTATCATTCTATCTTTATTACCTTCTATCTGATGTATCTATTCCCTATCTGTGTATCTATCCCATACTATCTGTGTAGCCATTACGTACTGAGCGGTAATCTATCTATCTATCTATTATCTATTTCTATCTATGCTATCTATCATATCTATTATCTTTTACTATCTATCTGTGGATATACTCTCTCGGTATCTATCTGATGTATCTATCATTCTATCTGTGTGATCTGATCCTTCTATCTGGTACTATCCTTCTATCTGTGTATCTATCTATCTCTGTGTACTATCTTCCTCTATCTGTGTATTATTACCGGTGTATCTTCATCCTTAATTGTGATCTCTGTTGTATCTTTCCTAATCTGTGCTCTTAATATTAACTACTTTCTCTCTGTGTATATATCCTTCTCTATGTGCATATATCCTTCATCTGTGTATGTCACAGTATTGATACATATCGTTGTTTTATTCAGAATTACTTCTGCTCTTTACAATGGAGACAGGTAATGGAGTTATAATACATAAGTGAACAAAAAAGATACACAATAGGAAAAGGAAAGCATGCCCGGAGATCTTACAATTATACTGGGTGTTATCTATCATTGTGTATCTGTCTGTCCCAGATTTATCTATATCATCTGTATTGTATGATATTGAGTATTGCTGAGTTGATCTATCTGTGTATTGTCTGCTTGTCCCTTGTCTATTGATGTATCTGTCTATGCCGTGTTTCCATCGTCTTTTGTTTTCTACGTGTGTCTCTGTATATTATCATCTATCGGGTGTGTGATAGTCTGTCTTTTATGTCATATCTTTGTCTGTAGCTTATATCTAGCGGTGTCATCATGTTTGTCTGAATCATGCTATCGCATTGATCTATTAGGATCAGACTAGCATGTATATTATCTATCTTATCTAATCATTATCCCATCCAGGCTGTGTCTCCGTGATCTGTTATGACATATTATCTTATCATATCATCTTTCTTGTCTCTAGTATATGTCCTGCCGGACGACTGTCTCTCATATGTTCACTGTTCATCCTACATCTGTCGTCTTGTACTTCCTCCGTCTGTCACCTTTAAGGAGGAGTGCTGTTAGGCTTTCATTTCAGTGGTCACACTGCAGGGACTGTTGATGCAGTGTTGTGGCAGCCGTGGATTTCTTACACCCACGTTGTGCCGTTCGTAACAGCTGAGTGTGTCGCAAGCAGAGGCAACAAAAGAAGTATTAAATGTGTTTGGTTGCCTTGTGGACAGGTTTTGCGACCAACCTTCAGTCTTGCAAACTAAAGAAAATAGATTCATCGCAAAATCCAGGCATTTATTATTTCGCGGCTTGGGTATGACAAAAAAAAATGAAAAAGAAAATTTCTGCAACCCTGAGTGCAAGCTTGCGGGTCAGACACGCCTTTTCCATACTGTACTGTTATGCCCGAAAAGCCTTCATTCCACATTTATTTCCATTATTATGGTCCTGTGTTAAACTGCTGTGACCAGCGTTGTGTACATGGATTGTATATTTGTATTATTTTATAGCGGTATCTCACTGGCACTTACAAAGAAAACAGTGCGAGGGAATTATACAAAGCCAGCAATGAATTAAGATAATTTTGTCAGAATAGAATAGAAAGGAAATTCCCTGGCCCGGGGAGGCCTGACAATATCTAAGAGAATACATGGATGGGGGATATATAAAATAAAAGATAAACTTACTATTAACGCGTGGTCACAGCGTAAACACCGTGAATGAATAATTGTAACACATCAAACATTAGGGAAGTAAGCGCTTCAGGCATAACAGTAACATTAGGAAAAGGCGTGTCTGACCCGAAGAGCTTACACTCTAGGTGCAGAACCTATACATAGATTGGGAATTTGGGTAAAATGCAACGTAGTGGTTGCAGGAACTCCCTATTCCCCCACGATATGTATGAAACCGACATATAGATTGTTGTGAAAAAGGAGGAAAAGGACAGGGAGAGATGGAAGAGAGAGAGAGACAGAGAAGTACCACACAACACAAGAGAGAAACACAGAGAGAGAAGAGATTCCTTCAGACAGGCAAAACAGAGAGGAGAGGAGAGAAAAAAAAAAACGTAAAAAAAGGAAAAGATAAAAAAAAGAAAAACAAAAAAATAAAAAAAGGTCTAGAAAGATGAGAGTGAGGACAGAGTGAAGAGAGACAGGACCAATATGAGGTTCATAAACAAGACAGGGGAAGCGGAGTGGGTATTACGTCTGATCTCCCTGATTGATGGGGAAATGAAAAATGAAATGTCACAGCACTTTCTCCATGCTGTCACCAGACCCTGCCCTCTTTATCTATCACTCCCTTGACATGTTGTTAGCAAATGGGAGCACAGAGGGCTGATCTCTCATTCACAGGGTCACTCTGCCCCTGTGCCTGTTGCAACTAATTGTTGCAAGACAGAGAGAGAAAAAAAAATGGGAAAAAGGAAATAGGAAGGAAAAAAAAAAAAAAAGAGAGGATGTAGAGGGGGGTGTACTGTACACAGGCATAGATTACTGAAACAAGCAGCGGGACGATACTGTCAACAGTAAGAGCCGCGACAGAGAGTACTTAAACCGGCAGAGAAGATTCACCCACTGGGGTGTCTCTGACCAAGTACTCCTGACAAGGTTGATCCAAAGGAGGGGGGTCTGGGGGGGCAGCCACAGCCACCGCCCCTCCATGAAGGAATAACACACAGCCAGAGATTCCTCATTATTTAATAGCCAGGGCTTGCTTTCCTTTTGCACAACCAGCCAGAGGGAGGAGGAACCGGGAAGGGAGCAGCATGGGTGATAAACACCGATAGCCGCAAAATCTGCTTTGGTAAGTGAATTCATTGTACTGTACCTCTCACTGATCTGCTCTGATCCCCCCTGTCTGCCCCCCTGTGTTCCCCTGCCTGCTCCCCTGTGTCGCCCCCTTTGTCCCAGGACTCTTGCCACCTGTGTCACCGTCTGCACCCCCTGAGTAATTCTGATATAAGACACTGTTCAATTCTGTTTGTCTTGCTGATCGGTCCATCCACCATTTGTAGGCTGCTCATGTCACTGGAGTAGTTGGGGGGTTTTGGGTTATTCCACCATGTAACATGATTTTATAATAATACTCTTCCTTATAGCAGGAGAAGTGAAGCAGCCGTTACATGGGAAAATCAATAATATAAAACACAATATGACGAAAAGAAAGTAACCCTCTTTATAGCAAGAGCAAGTGATATGTTTATTTCCCATTTTAACCCTGATTACTTTATCTGACATATAAGGGGATGGGGTTTTCGAGTATGAGGTTATTATTAAGGTTCTGTTATTTGTTGGGTTCTGGATGTGCTTCTTGGTTAGACCACTATCCATTAAGAATTGCCTATTTCAAGATGTGTTAGATGTGTGTGTGTGCTGTGGGGGGGGTGGGGTGGCTATGTATAGAGGACTTGGACCCAAACTAAAAGAGATTCCTATATACTATATAATATATATGATATAATATATAATCTAATTTAACCCTGGCTCATCTAATTTGATTCTAACATTATATTAAGTCCCTTCCTGTGAAATCTTGCATCACAGGCATGGGTATTTAACAGTGTAACTAGTAGCCCTAGTTATTTGTAGGTATTGTCATTTCAACCCCTTTAAATTTTATTAAATTAAATACAAAAAAAAAATGTTCACCCTTTCCATGTTTTACACAAGGCCCCCCTCCTATAGAATCCTGCCCCACTATTATCTGCCTTCCCACTATGTTATATGCCTACTTTGTCTGTGATATTATCTACAATCACTGCAAATTATGACTTGGGGAGGTTATTTCACAGGGGGCTACAGCAATTGTCTTTTCAATGCAACCTTGATAACCTCTTAGGGAATAAAATAAGAAATGTAATCTCTGTTACCTTCCTCCCTGCCCTTGTGCCCGTGTCTGCTGGGTGATATTATTACTTATAATAGCACTGAGAGGGAGGGTGGCTAGTGGGAAGAAAGAGGTATATTCCCTAAGTTCGGGGGGAGAGAGGCGGATATGGGAAGGGGGAAATACCGGTACACACATACACGCCCAGAGAGGTAATACCGGTATACATATACACGCCCAGAGCGGTAATACCGGTATACACATACACGCCCAGAGCGGTAATACCGGTATACACATACACGCCCAGAGCGGTAATACCGGTATACACATACACGCCCAGAGAGTTAATACCGGTATACACATACACGCCCAGAGAGGTAATACCGGTATACACATACACGCCCAGAGAGGAAACCGGATATCACGACCGCCCAGAAGGTAAATACGTAATAACAACCACCGAGAGTAATACCGGATACACATACACACCCAGAGAGGTAAACCGGTATAATACACATCCGCCCAGAAGGTTAATACCGGTAGTACATAACACACCAGAGAGGTATCCGGATAACATACCCGCCCAGGAGTAGTACCGGTATACACATACACACCCAGAGAGGTAATACCGATGTACACATACACGCCCAGAGAGGTAATACCGGTGTACACATACACGCCCAGAGAGGTAATACCGGTATACACATACACGCCCAGAGAGTTAATACCGGTATACACATACACGCCCAGAGAGGTAATACCGGTATACACATACACGCCCAGAGAGGTAATACCGGTATACACATACACGCCCAGAGAGTTAATACCGGTATACACATACACGCCCAGAGAGGTAATACCGGTATACACATACTGCACCGACACACTTTATTCGAGCAAATACCCAGTATGTACCTGGCAGATACCTGGAATGCGCCGCTCCTCACCTCTGACAAGCCCCGTTGCGTTTGCCTTCCCAGCCTGGGTTCATGCCTGGCTGACGGGCGGCTGATCTGTTAAATGATAATGATTAGGATTTAATAGGCTGCAATGCTTCGCGTGTCTACCAGATGGCATAAATTCATGAATTGTAATGCAGTATATATATATATACTGTGCAGTATTGCAGCCAGCGGGAATAAAATGCTTCAATCCCTGCCTGGAAAATACCTCAATGCACTCGGGCAGAAAACAGTCACAAACCTCAATACACCCGGGTATACCCGAATTCGTGGGACTAGCCGAGCTCGAATAAAGTGTGTCGCCATTGTACACGCCCAGAGAGGTAATACCGGTATAAAAACACACACACCCAGAGAGGTAATACCGGTATACACATACACGCCCAGAGAGTTAATACCGGTATACACATACACGCACAGAGAGGTAATACTGATATACACATACATGTCCACAGGGGTAATACCGGCATACACATACACGTCCAGAGAGGTAATACCGATATACACATACATGTCCAGAGAGGTAATACCGGTATACACATACACGCCCAGAGAGGTAATATCGATATACACATAAACTCTCAGAGAGATAATACCGGCATACATATACACGTCCAGAGCGGTAATACACATACACGCCCAGAGAGGTAATACCAGTATACACACACATGCCCAGAGAGGTAATATCGGTATACACATACACGCCCAGAGAGGTAATACCGGTATACACATACACGCCCAGAGAGGTAATACCGGTATACACTGTGACAGAAACCATGGGATGGTAATAAATTCCATATATAGGGCTCCGAGGATACTGAACAGTTTCTATCCTGTTTAGGCTGGAAAGTGCAGCCTCAGAATGCATGCACACCATCCCACAGTTTGGCAAGTGCTGGAACTGAGGGGTGAGGGATCCAGACCAGAGTTTGTCTGCTGCCTGATTTCTGTCACCTGTCCTGCTAGATGGAAATCAGGTATGTAAGGCTGATTTCCTGGTTCCTCTCCCCTCTCCCCAAGAGACTGGAGGCAGGAAGGCTGCTGGAAGCAGAGAGGGGAAAAGCCTCTCCTCAAACAGGTTAAATCTTTTTGTGCCTTTATCAAATTGCAAAGTTCCTTATTTTTGTTTGTTGGAAGCGGATAAGCCGCCCCAATCCCAGTCAGGGTAAACCTCAGTTAAGTTATTGCTCAGGTGAGCAGGCTTTTGTTTTGCTTGTGTTTCTTTTGTATGCAGTGTGGCAGTCTCTGTGCCTGGGACTGAATAAACCAGGCAGTAGCCTGTTTAAAGGAACAGCACGTTACGCCTTGTCATTTAACCTACCCTAAAAGACTGTGTTCTAACAGTCCTGGACAGACGGCGGAGCCCTGGAGTAAGCCGTTTGTCACATATGGTGGAGAATGCGGGCAGAACACTAAAAGGTCTGCGGGTAAAAGAACTTTAAAAAAAAAAAAAGAGGTTTTTTTTTTCTCTTTTTCTTCCCCCGAACAAGATGGATGACGTGGTGAGTGCATTGGTACGCAATGTCGCTGCCCAGAAAGAGACGAATGAAACCCAGCAACAGGCGAATGCAGCCCTGCTAAGCGCGAATGCAAACCAGCAACAGACGAACGCAGCCCCAGGCCCGAAAATGACCAGGGCAAGCCACTACCTTCAGAAGATGGGGCCCTCGGATGATGTTGAAACCTATCTTCTCACTTTTGAACGCATGGCACAGAGAGAGGATTGGCCAGAAGCTGAGTGGGCCAGTCTAATCGCACCCTTCTTAAGCGGCGAACCCCAGAAGGCTTACTTTGATCTAGAGCCAGCCAAAGCTAACGTCTATGCAAAATTGAAGTTCGAGATCCTCGCCCGCCTCGGCGTAATCACGACTGTTCGCGCCCAAAGGTTCCACGCATGGTCCTTCACGTTGGATAAAGCCGCCCGAAGCCAGAGTATGACCTCATCCACCTTGCTCGGAAGTGGCTACAACCCGAGATCAACTCAGCAAGCCACATCGTGGAACGGTTGGTCATGGACCAGTTCTTGAGGAAACTTCCCTCTGCCCTATGCCGTTGGGTCAGTCAGAGTGACCCCCACAATGCAGATGAGCTGGTGGCCCTCGTAGAAAGGTACAATGCAGCAGAAGAGCACCCGCATCCCGTAGTCATGGAGCATCCCCATTACCCAAGGTTCAAGGACTCTTCCAGAGACGGTAAAAGGGTACCAGGGTTAAGGGGGGCTGAAGAGCGATGACCGCCTTCACACAGCACCAGCAACAGTGGCTCGCATACTAAGGGCAACAGCCAACATGGGGAGCCAAAAAAGGGCTCTAAGTGGGACACAGACTATGTACCTAAATGTGTAAATTGTTATGAGAGGGGCCACACCGCGAAAGTCTGCCCACTAAATGCTGAACCAATGCAATGCAACAGCGTTGAACCTTATTCGTTGTGGTCCCAATGTATGGGCCCTAGCCCAGAGGACCCCTTGAATAACCATCTCTGGGCATTTGTAAAGGTAAATGGTAAGAGGGTTCGGGCACTTCTTGACTCTGGGAGTATGGTCACACTAGTGTCCGAATACCTGTTGCCCATTGGGAAAAAAAAGGTAAACAGTTCACAAAGAGTGGCAATTTGTTGTATACATGGGGATAATCACGAATATTCCACTGTTGATGTTCTTATTGAAACAGAGTTTGGTTCTTTAGATTTCAAAGTGGGTATAGTACCCAAACTGGCACATGATGTGTTAATAGGGACCGACTTTCCCCCTTTTCTAAAAATGTGGTCCTCCTCTCAGAATAGCGCCCAGAGTTCAATAGCGGACCATAAAGAAGTAACAGAAGAAACAAATCCTTTCCCTTTTTCAGAAATGGAGGTTGACGAGGGCCCATATAAAAAGGGGAAAGAGGAAGAGTGCTGAAAGATTCCCTTTCCCATGGCTACCTTGGTAGGGAATACCCCAAATCAAGATGTTGAACAGGCGCTTACCACCCCAGAACAGGGTACGACCTTTGCTGACCTAGAGGTCAGTCCTGGGAGTTTTAAGAAGGCCCAGTGGGAGGACCCCACATTAGCCGAAGCAAGGGGGAATATACGGGACCAGAATAGTACACCTGGCCAACCAGATAGGTCACTTGCCTACCCCTACTTCGAGGTAGAAAATGAACATACACATACACGCCCAGAGAGGTAATACCGGTATACACATACACGCTCAGAGAGGTAATACCAGTATACACATACACGCCCAGAGAGGTAATACCGTTATACACATACACACCCAGAGAGGTAATACCGGTATACAGATACACGCCAAGAGAGGTAATACCGGTATACACATACAGTACACACCAAGAGAGGTAATACCGGTATATACATACACGCCCAGAGAGGTAATACCGGTATATACATACACGCCCAGAGAGGTAATACCGGTATACACATACACACCAAGAGAGGTAATACTGGTATACACATACACACCAAGAGAGGTAATACCGGTATATACATACACGCCCAGAGAGGTAATACCGGTATACACATACACGCCCAGAGAGGTAATACCGGTATATACACATACACGCCCAGAGAGGTAATACCGGTATACACATACTGTACATGTCCAGTATTACCTCTCATAATTTACTGAACAGTGTCCAAATACAGGACAGTCCGGTTCAGTACTGGACACCTGGCACCCCTAGGACATCAGAATTTTATAACCCCCTCCATTTTATCCTCCTTCTGAAATCCTGGAGTCTTTTTCGGTTTTGAAAACATTGGTGTGCAATCATTTTAATTAGTGTTAGCGACCCTGCATTCCATGTCAGTGTTATCATAAGCGTCAGGCAAAACTCCCACTTCAGAGTCACGCAAGCTTCCCTCCCCGCCCTGCTATTCACAGGAAGGGGACAGTGTATCAGACAAGGAATTGCTTTCCAAACCCTGTTGCCATTGCAGATTAATGCAATTAGATTGTAAGCTCTTCGGGGCAGGGACTCCTTTTCCTAAATGTTACTTTTATGTCGGAAGCACTTCTTCCCATCATGTGTTATTTGTATTATTTGTTATTTATATGATTGTCACGTGTATCACTGCTGTGAAACGCTACGTACAAGAATACTTAATAGCAGGACATACGTGAGAACGAGAGGTAACTCTCAATGTATTACTTCCTGGTAAAACATTTTATAAATAAAAGTATATTAATGGCGCTATATAAATAAAGGTGTACATACATACATACGTACATACATACGTATATACATACGTACATACATTGCTGCTCCCTAAGGATTAAAAAAAGAATCACCATATACCTATTCCTGAAATGCACATCGTTTTTTCTTACTTTTCACTGTAATTCTTTCCTTTCCTTGCTGCAGAACGCGTTGGGGTTTGCGGGGCTGTGACCACATTTAAGATGGCTGCTTCCTTTCAAAGCATGAGTCCGCGTGAGTCTGGCCCATATTTACTAAGGAGTGCTAAGCCATGAGATGCCTTGCAAGGTAGTCATGTAAATCAGGGGGCGTGCCCCCCCAGGGATGGGGGGGGGGGGCAGGAGATTTTTCTAGGGGGGCGCGGGCGGTTGCAGAGGCATTTAAATTAAATTCCGGGGGATCGCGTGAGACATCTGAAACCCTATTACTTACCGAGATCCAGGCGGCCGATGACGCGTCGCCATGACAACGCGGCGTCACGTTACGTCACATGATCCTGCGGCGTCGTTTCACGCCAGGAACTGAGGCAAGGGGGGCGCGAGCACTGGGGGGCAGCAGGCAGGTTGGGCGCAGTTGCAAAAGTTTGCGCACCCCATGTGTAAATGACTGGAAGGAGTCTTATAGTATAGCATCGCTTAGTAAACATGGCCCTAAATCTTTATTCTAATAGATCTACGTTGAAAATGATCGATTTTTTTTTTAATAATAAAAACACAAATCCAGGGCCCCCTTATGTTGAGAATTGAGAAAGAAAAAGGTAAAAAGATGACAAATAGATGCTATATTTGTAATTAACCTTTTGCAGATGCACTTAGCCTTGCCCCCCCCCCCCCCCCATCCCTCCCCCAAAGAGGTCAGGTTCTCAGGATATCCCTGCTTCAGCACAGGTTGCTCAATCAGTGGCTCCATCTATGATTGAGCTACCTGTGCTGAAGCAGGCTCTTTGACTGAGCCACCGGTGCTGCCGGGACATCCTTAAAACCTGACCTGTCGGGGGGGGGGGGGGCGGGAGAGGGTTTGGTAGGCCCTGTGTTATAATATTATGTCCCATGTTTTGTAAAGTGCTATGTACCCGTATGGCGCTATATAAAGATATACATACATAAAACAGTGCGTGTGATGTGCTGGCGGTGAAGGGGTTACGCTCGGTGCTCGCCGCCAGTGACCCTGCTGTTGTACTAAGCCGCGGTATAGGTAGGCGCCCTGCAAATAAATGGCCCTTACTAATGATATGTGTCTCCCAGCTTGGGCGTGCGGTATCATGTCTGGGAGCTGGGGGTAACCTCCCGCCTCCTGCCCTTGCTAAATATCTGCACTAATTCTCCTTTCAAGCCCCAATTTGCTGGTGGGGGGGTGGGGGGGGGCAGAGAGATGAATCAGCTCAGGGCCGTAAAAACCCAGATGTTACTAGGAGTCCAGAGGGCAGGAATCTCTCCCCGTGTGTCCTGAACCTCCCCGGCTTTCTCACAGCCCCAATGTCTGGCTGCCCTGTGGCAAATGGCTTTATTTATTTAACACTTTTAGGGTTGGAAGACCTGGCAATGTCATTTGGAAGCTACTGGTCATTTACTGTATATCTGTCTGTCTATCCACGTCTGTCCATCTATCTGTCTATCTGTGTATCTGAGTGTCTGTCTGTCTGTCTATCTTTTGATCGGGTATCTATTCCCTTCTTCTGTGTATCGATCTATCTATCGATCTTATCATCTATCTATCTATCTTCTATCTATCTATCGGGATATGTTATTCATTATCTGGGTATCTATCATCTTCTATACATCTATCTGTATCGATCTATATGTATCGGTGTATTATATCCTATCTATATCTGTGTATCTGTGTTATCGGTCTATCTATCTCATTGATTCTAATCTATCTATCTATTCTATCTATCTATCTATCTATCGATCTATCTATCTATCTATCTGTACCGTGTATATATCCCTTCTATCGTGTATCTATCTTATTAACTATCTATCTATCTGTGGATTGATTGTATCCTATCCGTCTATGTGTATCGACCTTCTAGCTGTGTTTGTATCTATCATATATCTGTGTATCTATCCCTATCTGTGTATCTATCTACTATCTGTGTAGCGATTAGACGACTGGGGATCTATCTATCTATCGATCTATCTATTCTATCTATCTATCTATTCGATCTATTATCTCTTATATATCTGTGTTACCATCTTCTATCTGTGTATCTATCCTTCTATCTGTGTATCTATCTATCTACCTGTGTATCTATCTATCCTTCTATCTGTGTATCTACCTGTGTATCTATCTATCCTTCAATCTGTGCATCTATCTTTCTATCTGTGCATCTATCCTTCTCTCTGTGTATCTATCCTTCTCTCTGTGCATATATCCTTCTATCTGTGTATGTACAGTATGTATACATATCGTTGTTTATGTCAGAATACTCTGCTCTTTACAATGGAGACAGTACATGGAGTTATAATACAATAAGTGCAACAAACAAGATGACACAATAGGAAAGGAAATCCATGCCCCGGAGATCTTACAATCTATCTGTGTGTGTCTATCTATCATCTGTGTATCTGTCTGTCCAGTATTTATCTATCTATCTGTATGTTTATGTATCTAGCTATTGATCTACAGTATCTGTCTAGCTGTCTGTCTATCTGTGTATCTGTCTGCCTGTCCTGTCTGTCTGTCCATGTATCTATCTATGTATCTGTGTATCCATCTGTCTGTTTGTATATCTATCTGTGTGTCTGTCTGTATATCTATCTGTGTGTGAATCTGTCTGTCTCTGTCTATCTATCTATCTATCTATCTATCTATCTATCTATCTATCTATCTTATATATATATATATGTGTGTGTGTGTATATATATATATATATATATATATATATATATATATGTATATATGTGTGTGTATATATATATAATATGTATGTGTGTATGTATGTATATGTATGTATATATATATACACACACACATACATACCACATGCAAGATCACTGTGGTTTAGGTTGATTAACCTTTCTGCATTGCAGGCCTCTCTGGCGACAGAAGGGTTAAAAGGGTTTCCGTACCATTTGAACAATAGCAGTGAGCGTGGTATTCCTGGTGCCTTATCGGTAGCGACTGCTTTAATTTAACCCCGTGAGCTTCTTGTAAAATAAAAAGCGCATGTTGTTATTTTCGTTTTATTTGAACGTCTTTTTGCCGGTAATTCTGCACAATCCCTGTATGTGGATTAAAATAACCAGCCTAAGGGGGTCGGGTCAGTGTTTGACTCAAGGGGATATTGAAGAGCAGGCGCTTATCTACGTCCCTTCTTATTAAACGAAAGAAGTGGGTCATTTACATTTAATTTTTATATCACATTTTTTTTACATTATTTTTTTTTTAAATTATTTTATATATAATTATTATTTATGTATTTTTCACATATCTGAGAATTAAATAAACGTAACGGTGGTTACGTATTGAAGGAAATTATCTACATTACCTTCAGTGGAATTTATTTATATGATAATGCGGTGTCATATAATTAAACAATTAAAAAACAGTTGCAGGGAGAAGGGAGATGGCTAGATCCCAGAGTATTACTCGGTTTTGCAGCCAAGAGACTAAAAGACATTAATTATTTTATTTATTTATGAAATGCGTTACCAGGAAGTAATACATTGAGAGTTACCTCTCGTTTTCAAGTCTGTCCCGGGCACAGTTATGAGTTACTAACAAAGTATAATCTGTATAAGATCTACTTTCAGCACGGGAAGTTTAAAGGATGTTCATAATGATCATTTTTATGTTCTAAACAGTAATCAAACGTACACGTTAATTCTGAAAATGGACTTTCAGTGTCACCATAACAACTTTTTCTTTAAAAAGATATATCGGTGTATTTGTCACTTTCTTTCCCCCCCCCCCCCCCTCTCTCTTTTATTTCTAAATAATAATGACAATAATTTTACCCACGCTGGACAAAGCAAAAAAATAAAAAATAATAAACAAAACCAATCTTCATTCTGACATCAAATGAGTTCAAATAATATGGTGAAAGAGAAAAAAAACCATAATCAAGGATCTTTAATATGGAACTGCAGCAGGAGAATGTGTGATGTTATCTGACTGTGGGATAATAACCCTAAAGAAGATTATGTGCCATTTTTGCAAAATTTCAGTATCCCAAGCTAAATCTGCCTATTTTTGTGTTCCGCGAAAATTTCACGAAAATGAGTTTCACGCACAAAAAAAAAAATCACTAATTATTTCAGGTCAATGTGTTAAGTCACATGACCCCCTTACACACTGCCCTTTTCATGGAATTGATGAAGTAACGTTGAGCGTTTTTGTCAAAATTCGGGCGAAAATTGCCATACACACACACACACACACACACACACACACACACACAAAAAGAAAAAAGAAAAAAAAATGTGTTAAACAAATTTGAAGACATCATCTTTCTCTAAATAGCCATTATAACTGTTTATTAAATGATAATGGACTAGCTTAATAATGTCTCTCAAATTAAAGGGTCACGTTTTGCAGGGAACAGAATTATTTATTTATTTATAAAATGTGTTACCAGGAAGTATTACATTGAGAGTTACGTCTCGTTCACAAGTATGTCCTGGGCACAGTGATATGATGACAAATAATACATAGTTACAAATACAGTTACATAAGTGAGCAGGGTATACATTATATACAAGACATAGCATGCACAGTAAGAGATAATATATGTTATAGGCGTGTGTAACAGTTACAGACCAGAGTTCTTTATAACAGGGATTCCGACAGTTTGCCTTTGCTGCAGCTTTTTATGAAGATCACTTACTTCTTGGGCCACAAATGTAACATAATCATGTGAACCTCCTCACATTAAAATGAGGAGTAAATGAGCTACTGTAGTGTTTTAGGTTAATATACAGGGGGGTTTCACTTTACAATGTTGCTATCTTTGTATGTCTGATAGTTAACAGCCTGTGTCTTTGATGACTGATAAGTGCTGAGTTGGCCAAGATTGGATGGATGGATTCGCGTATCTCTTTGTTTTGATCAATCTTGTGCTGTTTTGCCGTAGTGAGATGCTGATCAGTTACCCCTTGAGTGTTTTATTTGTGCGGGGCATTTAATTTAGCCCACGTAAATTCTTATCAAATAAAAGAGGGACAGGTAGCACTTGGCAACTTCCCAATAATTTATTCACTGCTGCAATAATTCACCTTTTTAGTGCTTTTCATTTTTTTTAATTTTTTTATAAATGACACTATTTTGTCATTAAATGTAAATAAAGTCATTAATATAGGTTCATCACAAAATTGTATTGTGTTCATAAAATAAGATTTGGCAGTTATTAAAAAATAAATGGAAAGGGGCTTATTTGTCAGCGTCTCCGAGCTGCAAGTATTGGGCAGAAAAAATGTACAAAATGCAGTAAAAAAAAATGTTTCCCACTGAAAATAATGGATTTTGTGCATTTTATAGACATAGCTCAGAACATTTTCTCCAGCCCCGGAGACTCTAAAGTGTATAATCACTGTGGGAATCCGTTTCTTCACACGAAGACGTTATATATAAGGGGGTTTTCATGGTTCAGAACTGGTGCACACTGGGTGTTTTTTGTGTGTTTGTTATGAGGACAAATCCTGGGCTGTTTTCGCCCCGGGAGCCACGTAGGGAAATTATAAATACTAGAGCACCGTGGATTTGTTCAGCAAAATAATCATTAAATAAAGCCAAAATATTCTAACGAGCTTTTCATGTTCGTAATGTATACCTACAAATCATGTTGAATGCCTTTAAACTGTATGTGACGAGTAAAGGGAAAGATTAGTGGTACTAAGGAGTGTTACTACCGGGAGATATAATATGTGCATGCAATGTCTTGTATATAATGTATAACCCTGCTCACTTAGTGTAACCATGTATTTGTAACCATGTATCTGTCATCATAACTCTGTGCCCAGGACATATGTGAAAACGGGAGGTAACTCTCAATGTGTACTCACTGGTAACACATTTGATAAATAAATAAAATAAAAATATGTAGTTACGTGAGATAGTAGGATCACAGCCAGTGCTTTCTTTGGCCGGGATATTGGCTTTACACTTTGAAACTGTCTAATAAACAAAATATAATATATGATGGCAAGATACCGCTCAAACCCAAGTGTCAAGATGTATAGAAAAGCTGGTGCATGGGGATATTGTATCCTTATCTACATATTTATACTCTATGGGGCAATAGTTCCTTTGGTGGATACTATATTTTTATGTACATTACTATTTCCTCTACCTTGAGTGCAATGTGAAAAGGGGACTGCTGTGACCTTGTCACTTTCTCTGTATCTTAATAAACAAAACAGCGGAAGATGAAGGAATGGCCACATTTGCGGAATAAAACGCCGATCACACGACTTTGTTTCATACGACACTATTTTTACCAAGTAAATCGTGTGTGCGCATCAGCCCTGATACAGCAGCGACTCTCTGCTGGTAAGTGACCGCTGAGGCACTGTGTTTGCTGGTGCGTGACTCAGCGTGTGGCGATCTCTTTGCATCATATCAGCCTGTGATAATAACGAGAAGTTATCAGCGTCCCCAACTGCAAAAACGGGTCAAGAAAAAAAAAAAAAACAACGTAGAAAGGGAAACATTTCCAATAAAAGCAGTTTGGCCGTTCTCCTCCCATTAACCCTGTGCAGAATTTTGCCCCCGTTGTGCTCTCTGATGTTCTTATTATAATGGGGTATTCCATTGTCTGTGCTATACTTGAACCTTCCTTGTCGTCATTTCGAGCCTCCATATGATCGCTGCATGTGTTCATCACGATGATGACCTGTGCCGGTTATTTTGCACGGGGCTGTAACGGGGGGTACGTTTTCCTGCATATTCCTGCTCACTGCGGATGAAATAAGAACATAGCTTCGATCTCGTGACGTTTTCACCCGTAGCTCTTTCTGCGATCTCCCTCTCCCGGTTATTCTGCATGGGCGCTGGGCTCAAAAGGGTCGCGTATTTAGGGGATTATTTACTAGGGTCTCCCGGCTGCTAAACTGTCTCGAAACGGCGCTACACAACTGCCCCAAATGTATCGGGGGAAAAACCCCAATTGCTTCCGATAGGATTTCAGGAGGTGCCGTTTTTCGCACTGTTTCTGCCTCCGTTTTGCAGCCAGTTGCCTCTAATAAATAGTAAATCAACCCTATATTTCTGTTTTGTTGCAGTAAGTGGGCGGGTAATGTTTTGTTATATTTAATGTAACTTCTTAGCGGGTAAATGACATTTTTCACTCTGGGTCCTAACATTTCACACCATTTTCTACGTTAACAAAGTCTGTCTGGTCTGAGATGGAGTTATTCCCCCCTCCCCCCCCCTCCCCCGGCACATGGTCCAAACTGGACTCGCCGGGACTTTGGAAATAAAGCAGTGGTACTGGGTATGGGGAAAAATAATTGTAAATGTATTGTGCATTGTGTAAAAGGGAACTGGACTGGACTTTAGAAAGAGTTGTGTACAGTACTACCAATAAATAAGAAAGGAGAGAGCCCTTTAAAATAATTCAACTTTTCTTTCAAAAGCAAGTGGAATTGTGTTAAATTGAAAAAAAAAGTAGTGATACTCTGTACACGCAGGTGCCGTCGCACACATTGGATGCCAATGGTCAAGCAAAGCTACGAATATATGGAATAGTTTGAATGTCAAACCATATTTTTAATCAAATCATTAAAATCAATATGTTGGTTAAAGATTATTTCTGCGTCATTTCCAGCGCCCGGAGATTTAGATACAAAAACGGCAGAGAGCTGTTCAGCTAAATCTCTGGGCGCTGAAAATGACGCAGAATTAGTGGTGGAAAAAACAGCACAGAATTTATCATTATTATTATCAAAGAAAAGAATTCCCATTGAGAAAAATTCCAATTTTTTATCTGTGGTAAATTTGGTGCCGAAGCTGGGAGACTTTTAATGTCACCAAATCCTTCCTTGTGTCCCCCCCTTTTATCTGGTCCGTGTCGGTTCTTATCTAATAAGGGGGGGCAGGTATATAGTAACGTAAAGTCTTATCACTTGAAACGTTTGTTAGTTCGAATGTTCCTAAAATTAGCGGCGTTTTATCGCAGTGAAATTCCTCCGTTGCTCTGGGACCCTTCGCTGCACTTCCTAGCAGAATGAATGCCAGGACGGGCTTGAAGACCAGAGGGAACTCTCAATGTATTATTTCCTGCTGAAACATGTGTTAAATAAATAAAGCGAGGAGGAAGTGCGTGGTGACGCGTTGCAGAGGGATTGGGGATCACATACATAGCACGGAGTAATGTTAGATCATTGTACAGTGTGCGAGTCCCTGAAGTAGGACTTCTCTTATTATACATTAGTGATTCTCTGCTGAGACAGGAAGAGAGGTTATTACACTACTGTACTCGCCTTATTCCATTCACTGGGGAAACTGTTCTGAAAATGTATGTGTATGTTTTGCGAGTGGGTAATTATAAATAATCCTATATTACATTATGTTTATTTGCATGTATGCTAATTAAACGTGTTGCTTGTGTGTGTTTTATATTATATATATATGTATATATATATATATATATATATATATATATATGTATATAATATATGCAAGCCTGTCTAACACATGTGAATGTGCTCACAAGTTATCTTTTTATTTACTATATGCAGTACAGTGGAGGTTTCTTGTTGCCCTTTTCACCCACCATAACTTAAAATGTGATGTGTGTGTGTGTATGTATGTGTGTGTGTATGTATATATATATTATAAATATTATTGTACAGAAAAAGAGCCACTCATGTTATTGCCCCGCTGCTGCTCATGTTATTGCCCCGCTGCTGCTCATGTTATTGCCCCGCTGCTGCTCATGTTATTGCCCCGCTGCTGCTCATGTTATTGCCCCGCTGCTGCTCATGTTATTGCCCCGCTGCTGCTCATGTTATTGCCCCGCTGCTGCTCATGTTATTGCCCCGCTGCTGCTCATGTTATTGCCCCGCTGCTGCTCATGTT
>WSYH01001108.1:85453-110594 GCA_036426205.1 Ascaphus truei
ATGAGATGCGTTATACTCTGCGTCACCGTGTGATTTGGGGAGTGACAATGGGAGGAGTTACATGATGCACAGGTTATAATGAGATGCGTTATATTCTGCGTCACTGTGTGATTTGGGGAGTGACAGTGGGCGAAGTTACATGATGCGCAGGTTATAATGAGATGCGTTATGCTCCGCGTCACTGTGTGATTTGGGGAGTGACAGTAGGAGGAGTTACATGATGCGCAGGTTATAATGAGATGCGTTATGCTCCGTGTCTCTGCGTCATTTTATATTTTGCATTTGGGTTAAAAAAACAAAAACTACCAGGTCCGCGTCGGCGTAAACGTTTCCGCCTCACAATTTGCGTCAAACTTGAGAAACGCTGTCATACATTGGACGCAAAAGCCAGCAGAAAAAGGGGCACCGCGTCACCACAAACTCCTACCCCCACTTCCCTTACACCGATATATCTCCACCAACAGCATGGCGGCTCTTCCGGGGCGGGCAGGGGTGCCACCGAAACAGACTCCGGGTTTCGGGCACTTAACCCGTCACTCTCCGGGTGGCAGCGGCGGCGTCTCCGGCATTCTCCCGCAATTCCCTCGCCAACTGCAGCGAGCACGGCCGTGCGGCGTCAAATAACACCCGCGTCGCCACGACAAAGGGACGCGGCGTCGTGACGCTACGCGGCGTCACGCCGCACAGCCATGTTCACGGCAGTTGGAGGGGGAGCTGCGGCAGGATGCCGGGAAACGGCGCCACACAAAGTAAGGGGTTTTTTTTTTGTCCGGGTGGCCTTCCGCAGAAGGGGGCGGCCCCGGGCGCGGCGGGACGTTAGGAACGCGCCTTTATTGTTGTGGCGTGACGCTGATCAGATCCCGGATTGGGGCCTTTAGTAGGGAGACAGATATTACCTAACCATAGAAACCTTATTTATCCCACAACAGAGAAGTGCAAACAGGGGCCCGGCCAGAGGCACAGACCGAGGGGGGGATGGGTGGGAAGGTATAGGGGAATGGGGGAGGAAGGGGAGATCTTGCACCCTCGTCACCGGGCTCCCTTATGTTTGGGGTCAGCGGGGCGTCTGAGGTATATCAGAAAACAGACGTTACTTTAAGATCCCGGATCATCTGGGTTATTAATTAGCGTTCTTTTCTCTTCGTCTGTAAATGTGCTCGTTACAAAAATGCTTCAAGTAGCAAATCCGCCCTCATTGTGGGGTGTATTTATTTACTGTCACCGGGGTTTGCAAAGATGTTTAAAACTTAGGAGCCGGCTATAATTGTTAGGAGCCCACGTTTTGTTGCGTGACACCGGGGGTGGGGGGAGGGGGTCACACAGGGTACAGCTGGTCCGGTGTCTCCCCCCTTGCCGCTCAACTTCAGCTCCTAAACATTCTCCCCCCTTGTCGGCGACTGTGTATGTCAGTGTATATCTGTGACACTCACACTCACGGACACACTCGGTCACTCACTCACAGACACATGCACACACTCACAGATGCATACACTCACAGACGCACAGATGCACTCACTGACACGCACTCACTCACTGACATGCACTCACTCACTGACATGCACTCACTCACTGACACACACTCTCTGACATGCACACACTCTCTGACATGCACTCACTCACTCACTGACACATGCACTCACTCACTGACACTCACTGACACACACTCACGGATACACTCACTCTGACACACACTCACTCACTGACACACACTCACTCACTGACACACACTCACTCACACACACTGGAGCAGGGGCGGGCACAGTGCGAGAGCTCTCCACCTCGCACCTTCTCCCTTGTCCGAGTACCACTCCCCCCTGCACAACACACAAGGCAGTGAGTGGCCTGTCAGTCACCGCCGCAGCCGGTCACCGTGCTCCCGATCCTGCTTTGATGTCGCTGTAGTAATAGCAGGATCGGACGCGCTGCTGCAGGACGCAGCGGTGACTGACAGGCGCCTGGGACAATATTTTAAGCACCTGCAAAATCTCCATATCTGATCTTAATGTATTTTTTTACATGTATAAGAGGAAAGGAAATGTGTTGCCAGCTCGGTGGGCATTGGGTCCTAAAACACGGGAATGAATAGCTGATTTCGAGATCTCTTCCTCCCAGGGGCCCGGTGGGTGCAGGTGGGTGCAGGTGGGTGCACTTGCTGCTTTGTGTTATCACACAAACAATCTGAAGGCAATCGGCAACTCCCTCCTGGCTTTGGGACCATCCGTCAGCAAGTAGCAAATATGCTACTACTCCTGCTGTTTTATGATGCATCAAGTCTCTGATCTCAGCCATGCTAAAGAGACAGCTAGAGTAACAACAAAGCACACACACCTGGGATTCCTGGGACACGGCACACACACCTGGGACACGGCACACACACCTGGGATTCCTGGGACACGGCACACACACCTGGGATCCCTGGGACACGGCACACACACCTGGGATTCCTGGGACACGGCACACACACCTGGGATTCCTGGGACACGGCACACACACCTGGGACACGGCACACACACCTGGGATTCCTGGGACACGGCACACACACCTGGGACACGGCACACAGTCTGGCACACCTCAGCACTGGCATAGTGTGGCATCGCCGGCACATCTGCGCCCACCATCATCACTGGCATAGTTGGCATCGCCAGCACCGGTTCTGGCCCACCTCAGCACTGGCATGTGTGATGGCAATCGCCAGCACCTGTGCTCCCACCTCATGCACTGGCATAGTGGGGCATCGCCGTCACCTTCTGCGCGCCACCTCGCACGGGCATAGTGTGCCGTCGGCCGGCACTTCTTCTGTCCGCCATCTCTCAGCATCATCACTGGCATTAGTGGTCGCGGCAATCTTCGCAGCGCCCAGACTGGCGAGTTCAATCGCCGCACCTCTCATGCCCCACACTGGCGTAGTGTGGCATCGCCGCACCTCTGCCCACTTCATCACTGGGGCATAGTTTGGCAAGTCGCCGCACCTTCTGCGTTGCGCCCACCTCAAGCACTGGCATAGTGTGGCCAATCGCCGGCACCTTCTGCGCCCACCTCAGCACTTGGCATATGGTGGCAAGATCGCCGGGCTCCTTGCTGCCCCACCTCAGCACTGGCGTAGTGTGGCATCTGCCGGCACCTTCACTTCTGCTCCCACGCTCACACTGGCATAGTGTGGCATCGCCGGCACCATTCTGCGCCACCTCTCACACGCTGGCTAGTTGCGCACAAATCCCGCACCTTCCTTGCCCACCGCCACACTGTCATAGGTTGGTGCATCGCCGGCACCTTCTGCGCCCACCCTCAGCACGAGCTAGTGTGGCATCGCCAGCACCTTTGCCCGTACCTCCGCCACTAGGCCTAGGTGTGGCATCGCCGGCACCTTCTGCGGGCCCACGCTAGCACGGCATAGTGTTGGCACATCGCCGGCACCTTCTTGCTCCACGCTCAGCACTGGCGTAGGGGGTGTTGGCATCGCCGGCACCTTCTTGCGCGTCTTCTGCGCCACCTCAGCAACTGCATGTGCGGCAGGATCGCCGGCACCCTTCCTGCCCCTACCTCAGCACTGTTCTAGTTTGGCATCGCCTTCACCTTCTGCCCCACTTCAGCACTGGCATAGTGGGGCACTTGGTGACGTTTGTCCCAAGGAATTCACAGGTGTGTGTTGTGCCATGTCCAGGAATCCCAGGTGTGGTGATGCAAGTGTCCAAGGAATCCCAGCGTTGAGGGGCAGGAGTTGTCAGAATCCCAGCGGGGTGTGTGCGTTTCTTTTTGTCCCAGGAATCCCAGGTTTGATTGTGCAGTGTCCCAGGAATCAAGTGTGTGTGCCAGTTTTCAGTTGAATCCAGGTGTGGACGTTGTCCAGGAACCCAGTGACTGTGGTGCCATTGTCCCAGGAATCCCATGGGTGTGTGTGCCGGTCCCAGGATCCAGTGTTGTGGTCTTGCCCAGGAATCCCAGTGATGGTGTACGCATGTCCCAGGAACTCCAGGGTGTGTCGCGATTTCAGGATCCCATGGTGTTGAGTCCCGGACCAGTGGCTGTGTGCCGTTATGTCCAGGCATCCCAGGTGATGGGTGGCGTGTGTCCCAGGAATCCAGTGTGTGGTGCCGTGTCCCAGGTGTGTGGTTGCCGGCTGTCCAGGAATCACCAGGTGTCGCTGTGGTTGCCCGTGATCCAGGTGTGTGTGCCGTTTGTGTCCCAGGAATCCAGGCGCAGAAGGTGCCGGCGATGCCACACTATGCCAGTGCTGAGGTGGGCACAGGTGCTGGCGATGCCACACTATGCCAGTGCTGAGGTGGGCGCAGAAGGTACCGGCGATGCCACATTACGCCAGTTCTTGTAAAAGTTTTTGATGCCAAAATTACACGAAAATTACTATTAAAAAAATGCCAAGTGACCTATTGCAATTTGTATTTGTAGCCGGATTTTAATAGCATTTTAATAGCGCTGTTTTTTTGTTCCCAGGCAGATTTCCAATGTATAATGAGTTGCCGGCTCAGCTATTTTTGGGCAAATTTTAGCGATTTTGCAAAGTTTGGTGAACGCGCGCTGAAGTTTCCCACGTCCCTGCTAACCGCCCCGAAAAAAAGCTGTCTTTAGACTTTTTTTCCTTTTGCATTTTCATTGTTGTCACAGTAGCACGGAGATACCTAAAACCAAATATACAGCAGTTACAGCTCAAATCGCAAACACAAATACAATATATACTTCAGCGTAGTTTCACGAAAGGTTAAAAAAAAAAGAAAAAAAAAGGGGGGGGGAGTGAAAATGGATGAAAACGTAAGTTAGGACACGGGCGAGCTGGAAGCGTGGCATCTTTTTGTTATTCACAGCTGGGCTGAGACGTGCCACGTTATCACTGACAGTGTAACAGCTCACTGTAGAATACAAAGTGACCATTTAAACCGGAGACGCTGGTCTCCTTCAACATGTGCCCCTCAATAACGCTCCGATTTAATGTGCTGTGAAGCTGTCGTTCTCTCGCTCATCCGAACGGAGCAGAAACCTTCCCGGCCTACGGAAAGGCGGCATTCGCAGGAAGCCTATAAGAGGACCTTGGGTTTGCCCATCTGTCTAGATCAGGAGTGGCCAACTCCAGTCCTCAAGGGCCACCAACAGGTCAGGTTTTCAGGATATCCCTGCTTCAGCACAGGTGGCTCAATCAGTTTGCGTTGCCACTGATTGAGCCACTGTGCTGAAGCAGGGATATCTGAAAGCGGATATCCTGAAGTGCTGATGCTAAGCAGGGATATCCTGTGCTGAAGCAGGGATTCCTGTGCTGAAGCAGGGATACCTGTGCTGAAGCAGGGATATCCTGAAAACCTGACCGTTGGTGGCCCTTGAACAGATGCTTTTGTACACGAGTGCGGTGATCTGTGGAGTCGGGGACAGACCCGGAGGCCCTCGGATCGTACATTTCTTTTTTCCTTTTCTATTATTTTGTACGCAAAGTTCTCTCGTTGTTTTTACGCTGCGGACAAAAGAGACCAGAAAGTGCCCCAGCCCCAGAGATCCGGGGGCGCGCCTCGCTGACCACGAATCTAGGAGTATTTAGGGCGACCCTCCCCTCACCCATTACACCCAACACTTCCCAACATAGCGCAGTTGAGATACCATGTACGTTGTAGCTGTTGGGGTTGGCGTAGCCGCGCTTTTGGTGACAGGCGGTGGGCAGGGGGGAGACGCGGTCTCGCTTGTTGCTTGTGAATTGCAGTGGGCTTTTTTAATCCTCCCTTTTGTTAGGCTTCTGTTTAGATGTCACAAGTGCGGTTGTTATACAGGTGCCTTTGTGACTGTGGGGGGGGTTCAGGGGGGGAGAGGAATGCTGCATTATATTACCCTGACAGACAAGCCCCAAAACGTTTAAATCGCAGCCCTGATGACTGCACCTTTGGAATTCCTGCCGCATTCCTTCCTCTGGCCCGCATAAGCTGCATGTTTCCCCTTTGATATCAGGAAGTGTGCTTTCCCCTCCCCCCCCCCCGAACTAACGTAGGCGTAAACCCCTTCTCTGCCCGAGGGGCTTTCAACGCATTGCTGGAGCGTAGGGGTTAAAGTATAGGACAAGCATTGGGGGCTGTAAAGAAGGCGTTGCATGGCTAAGTGATTCGGCTTTCTGGCGACATCAGCGCATGTCACACTTTAAATGTCCGTCAACCATTTAGATGGGCCCCCCAAATATTGTATCTGTACAGTGTCTGCCTTTTCCAGCGTGGTAATAACGCGCTGCCGTGTGTAAAGCCTCCTGTCATTACACACACACACACACACACACACACACACACACACCACACACACACACACACACACACCACACACACACCACAACACACACCACCACACACACACCCACACACACACTAATCATATATATATTATAATTTAATATATTTTGAAGCCGCAGTCCTAACCAGTGTTAGGCCGCGCGTATAGTTCGCGCGACGCCACCCTTTGCCTCAGCAAAAGTTGTATTTCGCTTTGCGCCGGCGTTGCGGCGCACCGCCATTGATTGGTTCAGGGGCTGTCACATGAGGCGAGAGCCCCTGAAAAATCAAATATTCCCGGCTGCAAAAATCGCCGCCCCCCGTCGCTTGTCTATAGCGCACGCGGCGCCGGCGGCGGCGGCCAATGCATTTTTTCGGGCGACGTTGCGTCGGCCTTACTGTGAGAGTGGTGTTTCATTGAGGTCATTTCGTCCTGGAGCCTGTGGCCAGCCCTAGTGAAGCAGGAGGTATCTATGTACTGGGCTGTGTGCGAGTTCAGGCCCCTCTGGCAGTGCAGGGGATAAAAGTTGCATTGTGGTGGCTTGTTGTATAGCTGAAAGGTCACCAGAGGTCACATAAGGAGGGTATTAAGCTCGGGGTTTACCAACCTGTTCACAGAAAAGAGCAAAATAAAAGAATTCCTAAGAATTTGTGAACACGTGTTTTTGTGCGTTGCAGAAACGAGAGGAAAAACGTGACATATAATTATTATTAAAAAACAGGTAATGAGGAAAAACAGAGCAGAGAAAATCGCACGGCAGCGTTTCCCAATCCTGGGAGTAAGACTGGGGAGGGGGACAGGACAGTGGGGGGGCACAGGGATGCGGAAGCAGTAAGGGATGGGGCACGGGACGGAGAGGGGGGCACTGGGACGCGGGGGGACGAGAGGGGACACTGGGAGTTACGGATGGGGAAGGAGGGGGACACGGGTGTTGGGGACACGGTGGGAAGGTAACGGACTGGGGGAAGGAGGGGGCACAGGAAGGGGGACCCAGTGATGGAGGGACAACGGAAGTAAGGGACATGGGTGGGTAAGGGACACGGGAGTAAGGGACCGGCGGGATAAGGGGCACAGGGAGGCGGGGGAGTAAGGGAACTGGGAACAAGGACGCGGTGGGGCACAGGATGCGGGGCAGTAAGGGACTGGGCCCGGGGCGGAGGGGGGGACACGGGGGAGTAATGGACTGGGGTACGGAGGGGGGACACGGGAACGGACACGGGGGGGGTAAGGACACGAGGGAGTAAGGGACATGAGGGAGTAAGGGACACGGGAACGGACACGGGGGGAGTAAGGGACACGGGAACGGACACGGGGGGAGTAAGGACACGAGGGAGTAAGGGACACGGGGGGAGTAAGGGACACGGGGACAAGAACACGTGGGAGTAAGGGACACGGGGGGTAAGGGACCGGGGGGACAAGAACCCTGGGATAAGCACGGGGGAGTAAGGACACGGGGACAAGACACTGGGAGTAAGGGACACGGGGGGAGTAAAGCACGTGGGAGTAAGTGGACACGGGGGAGTAAGGGACACGGGGGAACGGCATGGGGGAGTAAGGACAAAGGGGTAAGGGACACGGGGGAGTAAGGGCACGGGGGGAGTAAAGGACACGGGATACGGGGGGAGTAGGGGGATGGGGACAAGGGGGAGGGACATGGGCGACATACGAGGGATAAGCACACTGGGGGTTCTTATTAACCCCTTCACAGTCAGACACCCTTGACGAGCGTTCACAGGCTCAGGACGCGCCCATAGTAGAACGCACTAGCTTCTGCGCTTCCTCCTCCCGGCGTCGCGCTTCCTCCACCTCCCGGCGTCGCGCTTCCTCCGCCTCCCGGCGTCGCGATTCCCCCGCCTCCCGGCTTCGCGCTTCCTCCTCCACCTCCCGGCGTCGCGCTTCCTCCTCCACCTCCCGGCGTCGCGCTTCCTCCTCCACCTCCCCTCGTCGCGTTTTTCCCGCCTTCGTCTGATCCGCCCCCCCCCCGCTCCGCTTCTCCTCCCACTCCGGCGTAGCGCTTTCCTCCTCCCGGCGTCGCGCTTCTCCGCTCCCGTCGCGTTCCCCCGCTCCCGTCTTCGCGCTTCCTCCGCCACCTCCCCGGCGTCGCGCTTCCCCTCCACCTCCCGGCGTCGCCTTCCTCCCTCCGCCTCGCGACTCGCGCTCCTCCTCCACCTCACCGCAATCCCTCCCCTCCACTCCCGGCGTCGCGCTTTCCTCCCTCCGGCTCGCCTCCCTCCACCTCCCGCGCTCGCGCTTCCTCCTCCTCCACACGCTCCTCCCGGCGTCGCCTTCCTCCTCCGTCACTCGCGACGGTCGCGCTTTCCTCCCCTCCCGCCGCTCTTCCCCTCCCTCCCGAGTCGCGCTTCTCCACTCCCAGCGTCCGCTTCCTCCCACCCCCGGCGCGCTCCTCCTCGCGACGCGCGCTTCCTCACCTCCACATCCCGGCGTCGCCGCTTCCTCCTCACCTCCTCGACCGGTAGTCGCGTTTCCTCCTCCCGCGCGCGCTCCTCCCTCCCGCATGCGCTTCCTCCCCACCTCCGGCATCTTTCTTCTCCTCCACTCCGGCGTCGCGCTTCCATCCTTCTTCCTACACCTCCCGGTCGCGCTTCCTCCTCCACCTACCGGCGTGGCGTCGCGCTTCCTCCTCCACCTTCCCGGCGTCGCGCTTCCTCCTCCACCTCCCGGCGTCGCGCTTCCTCCACCTCCCGGCATCGCGCTTCCTCCTCCACCTCCCGGCGTCGTGCTTCCTCCACCTCCCGGCATCGCGCTTCCTCCACCTCCCGGCGTCGCGCTTCCTCCTCCACCTCCCGGCATCGCGCTTCCTCCACCTCCCGGCGTCGCGTTTCCTCCGCCTCGCGACGTCGCGCTTCCTCCACCTCCCAGCGTCGGCCTTCCTCCCCGTTCCCCCCGTCGTCGTGCTCTCCACCTCCCGGCATCGCGCTTCCTCCTCCACCTCCCGACGTCACGCTTCAAATACAAACTTGTTTGCATTGCGAAGCGCCGCCCTCCCTGTAGCGCGCGCGCACTATGCGCATATGCACTGGCGTCCTAGTGTTTGCTTGTTGTATACGTAGCTCGCGCCGTATCCTGCGCTATGGACAGAGCCTCACTGGGCTTCTATAGCATACGCATAGAATAAAGATCCTCGCTCCAACACTTAATGGGGAGGTTTCTGCGGCAGTAACACGGATTCAGCTACTTTGACCCCCGCGAATTCGTGCGATTTCGGGGCGGTGAATAAATAAAAATATCTAATCGTTTTAATAGACCTGTGAAATCGCACTGACGTCAGAAGAAGCATTAGGTACAAAGCCTAAATATTGACACGGAGGTGTCCCCGGCTCCATTTACAATCGCTCCCACAAATATTTGAAGAAAGTTGTAAAATCCCAGATTGTTCCCCAAATTTTCCGGGCTTTTATTATTATTTTTTTTAAATCCATCTTTTTAATGTTTTTTTTTTCCGTTTACTCTTTAATTCTCAGAAAACACGATGCGTGGAGATAAGCGGGCGAGACATTCACGTTTCCATGTGTGCGATAATCGCAGGGGTACAGGGGTACAGGGTACAGGGTACAGGGGTACAGCGTACCTCTACTTTATTTATTAACAAACTTGTGGGTTCAGTTTTTTATTGAAAGAAAACATGTTTTTATTTTAGGAGTCCTCTTCCTCATCGTAAATATTGTAGAACACTTTTGAATATGGTCCAAATACCTTTTCCCCCCCACGCCTAACATAATATTTAAAACTAACTAATATTTAAAAACTTTTTGAAGTCAGGCACAGGATTGCATTTTTTTGAAGAAACTTGTCAAATTCATCGAGTGAGACGCACTGCTGGGGTATAATATTATATATTATATATTATTATTATAGTAATATTATACTAATTTGTGGCGTTTGTAGACGCATCAATACTGTACATCCAATATCACGTATGCTATTTTAGATTTGCTTTGTATTCACGCTGCCATGAAAAAAGTAAAATACCTCTTTAATTAGCAGTATTTTCACTGTCGAGGTGAGGGGGAGCTGCAGTGTGTGTGTTATGTAATAATTAGCGATATTATCACTATGGATGTGCAGAAGAGGTGAGGAGGCGCTGCAGTGTGTGTGTTATGTAATAATTAGCAGTATTATCACTATGGATGCGCAGAAGAGGTGAGGAGGAGCTGCAGTGTGTGTGTTATGTAATAATTAGCAGTATTATCACTATGGATGCGCAGAAGAGGTGAGGAGGCGCTGCAGTGTGTGTGTTATGTAATAATTAGCAGTATTATCACTATGGATGCGCAGAAGAGGTGAGGAGGAGCTGCAGTGTGTGTTATGTAATAATTAGCAGTATTATCACTATGGATGCGCAGAAGAGGTGAGGAGGAGCTGCAGTGTGTGTGTGTTATGTAATAATTAGCAGTATTATCACTATGGATGCGCAGAAGAGGTGAGGAGGCGCTGCAGTGTGTATGTGTTATGTAATAATTAGCAGTATTATCACTATGGATGTGCAGAAGAGGTGAGGAGGAGCTGCAGTGTGTATGTTATGTAATAATTAGCGGTATTATCACTATGGATGCGCAGAAGAGGTGAGTAGGAGCTGCAGTGTGTGTGTTATGTAATAATTAGCGGTATTATCACTATGGATGTGCAGAAGAGGTGAGGAGGAGCTGCAGTGTGTGTGTGTTATGTAATAATTAGCAGTATTATCACTATGGATGTGCAGAAGAGGTGAGGAGGCGCTGCAGTGTGTGTGTTATGTAATAATTAGCAGTATTATCACTATGGATGTGCAGAAGAGGTGAGGAGGAGCTGCAGTGTGTTAATGTAATAATTAGCAGTATTATCACTATGGATGTGCAGAAGAGGTGAGGGGGAGCTGCAGTGTGTTAATGTAATAATTAGCAGTATTATCACTATGGATGTGCAGAAGAGGTGAGGAGGAGCTGCAGTGTGTTAATGTAATAATTAGCAGTATTATCACTATGGATGTGCAGAAGAGGTGAGGAGGAGCTGCAGTGTGTGTATAATATGTAATAATTAGCAGTATTATCACTATGGATGTACAGAAGAGGTGAGGAGGAGCTGCAGTGTGTGTATGTTATGTAATAATTTGCAGTATTATCACTATGGATGTGCAGAAGAGATGAGGAGGAGCTGCAGTGTGTGTGTGTATGTGTGTATGTGTATGTGTGTGTGTGTGTGTGTGTGTGTGTGTGTGCGTGCGTTCAGTCATTTGAATTATTTAGGAAGATGATTGATTGCAGCTGCTTTCACATCATTGATGGACCCTCCTGCTATTGATCTGGGGTTTACCTTTCCCATCCTCGCTGTGTGACATGTAACATGCTGGTGAAATGTTGCGCCCGCCCGTTATGTCTGACTTTTATCTAGGAAACATGTTGAAATCAGCTTTGCTGCTACATTGTGTGTGGCAGCTGGGGCTGCGTATTACTGTGACATAAACCTCTTCACTGCCAGAGGTGCCTGCAACTAATGGTGTGTATACATGTGTGTGTGTGTGTGTGGTGTCGTGTGTTGTGTTGTGTGTGTGTGTGTGTGTGTGTGTGTGTGTGTGTGTGTGTGTGTGTGTGTGTATAATATATTATATATATATGTAGGCCCTTTTTGTGAACGGCTGACCCACCCATATCACATTGGCCCCTCGTGGTTAACCGGTCCCTTTCCTTGCAACACACCTGCTCTAAGGGCCTACTGGTACTGCATAACCTGTGTGCTCCAGAGATACTGAGCCTCCGCTAGCTGGGAGCCTGGGGAAAACCCTTACCCTTACTTGGTGCAGCGCCTCCACTTACCCAGGATCCCCCGTTAGGAAAGATAGCCCTGAGTAAGAAATACAATAACACACGTATACGATAACCATAACTAACTCTTTACTTAACACACATATAACAACATTACATAACATCACATACCAGATGCTCTACCCGCATCACCTCAACACCAAGTCTGGTTCCCAACAAGTGTCTGTGATCCCCCACACCAATGTCTCGTAACTCCTACGAAAGGTCGTGGGTGACTGCGCGTCAATATTTAAGCTAGGGCCCAGTTGGTGCACTTAGAATATGGAAGATACTCCTCCGAGCACTCCGATGCTCGGGACCGCAACCACTTCTCAAAGGGTCAGACGTCCGTCTGATCCTTTCCAGGTACTCTGCCGGTGGACCCCAACGAGGGGTCCCACCGCTTCCGGGAACTGCAACCGGAACACGGCACACCAACCACGGGAACAGCAACCGCCTTCCTATCACTGACTACTGCTTGAGTGACAGCAACCTAACCTAGGGCTTCCCTGAGAAACCGCAACCTAGGATGGCTTGGGGAAACTCCTAGGGCTGTGGACGATAACCTGCCCCCTTCCCCCAGCTACCCAGTCCTAACTGTAACTGACAACTAGCTATTAACTAGCTACTCCCAAAGCACCTGCAGCTGACACCACGCACACCAACTGTCAGCCTGCAGGGATCCACACTTCACACACACTGCACGCACTGTGACCAGCACATACAGCGACACTCACCCAGACAGCTGCAATCAACACAGCCACCCGGATCCGCAGCAATCCCACTGCTAGCACCACCGTGCCTCTTTGACAGTGCCCACAGCACTCTCCGCTGCGACACTGCCCAAACCAGCACTTCCCACACTCAAGGGTCACCTCCCTAGCTAAGGCGTCCCTCCTAGTCTAAGGCGTCCCTCTTCAGTTACCCCCTACCCTTACCCGGGAATTGGGGCTGCCTGGGGATCTAGGGAGAACCCTTACCTGATGCAGGAGCCACGCGCTCCCTGCACCCTTCCTACTCCTTCCTTTGCTCTGCCTGACTGACGCATGCAAAGCCCGGGAAATGTATCTATATTCCCGGGCTGAGCTTCCTCCAGCCCTATTGGCCGCAAGGGAGCACCTGACCTTTGTCTCCCTAAGCCTCCTGGGAGTTGTAGTTCCCAGGGGCTGCCTAAAGCATTGGGGCCGCGATGCGCACTTGCCCTGCGCATGCGCGAACCCCTAATGGGCCACCAACTCCCATCTACTCTGTCTGCCTCGCGCATCTTCCCTAGCCTGGGGATTTACCCTACGCCGCTTTCGGGTCCTGAGCAGCGCGAACCTATGCGCAATGGCGGCGCCCTCTCCTTTGCAAGCCGGACCGGTGGCAAACGCGATCGCGGCCCTAGCGACGGCCCGATCGGTCCCCGGCAACCAGCCTGCACCGCTATGCCCGCGCTGCTCCTGTCTGGCCCCACCCTCGCGAAGTGCGCGGCGGGTCCGTGCAGCCTCGCGGCACACCCGCCTACCACACGGCACTCGCGAGATGGGGCCAGGGAGCGAAAATATACTCGGGGCTACAATCTCCCCTTCGCAGAATCCCACGCCTCTTGGGTATCAACCACACAGAGATTTATAATGAAAAATACATGGCATAATTCACATCACATGTAGCATGCATTTCATCATCAATACTCATATGGATACCCGAGGCCAGCTGAGTCTCAGAGTGGAGTGCCCCTAACAGATTGGTGAGGGTTATCCCTCCTTGACTCTGTGAGTTTTGAGTTCAAGACCTGTCTCTGTCAAAAAGCCGCCTCCCCTCGCGAAAAAAATAGTAAGGGGTCCGGGGTGTTGACCCTTTGCCGGATCCTACTCGTCTCGTCTCAGGGAGACAGGGAGGCTCAGTCTCTTTCCTGTCTCACCACATGGCGAACATAGCGCTCCATCGAGCACTGGGAGAGGCCACAACTACCAGGCGGTTCAACAGAGTCTTTGTCCGCCCAACAATCCCTTTACGGTGACTTGTCCGCGGGATGGCACCAATCTTCGGGTAGGCCGGGTCTTGAGAAGGCCACAGCTTGGAGACTCCTCGTGCAGGAGTATGTGTCGCTCCGGTCCGCTAAACGGATACCTTCTGAGGTCGAGTTCATCCCACAATCCGCAGAGATCTTCTGGGGAGACACCTCCACAGGACGCGATGAGGGGTGAGCCCATCGCCCGGGTGACCCTACCGTTGGAGTCCCCAGGCTCCACGATCACCGGGGAGCTCACACCCGACACCCCTGGGGCAGTCAACTTACCCCTGTCGTTGTCGGCAGGTAATGATCCCAAGCCTGGGACGTGGTACTCGTTGATAGGCCGGACTGTCAGTTGCAGGGCACACGGGCCCACATCATGGTCTGCATCAGTTGAGGCGGGTTGCCTCGGTGACTCATGGAGTGTCGCCGGGGAGGCGCATCACCACGCTTGGTGGGTCGCTAGACATCATCACACAAGGGCGGGGGTTAAAACACCTTACCCTGGCCTTCCGGGACTTGTGGTTTGGTCTCGGTGGTTCCTGCTCGGGAACCGGATCTGGAACCGACATCGGGGTTCCGCCATCTGGAGCTCCGCCTTCAGCGCTCCGCCTCAGCGTCTGGCAAGTTCACTTGGGCACACGGGCCCTCCACCACCTCCATCGCTGAAGTGGACAATTCAGGAGCGGCTTCACCCACCCTGGCAGCACCATCAGGGCGCCTCTTCCTCCGCAGTTCCGCCATCAGAAGTTCCTGCTCCTCCATTTGCACGCCCCTTTGAGAGGGTCTGCCACAGTGGTCTGGACACAGGGTCCCGGCGGGCCTTGGAAGTAGAACAGACTGGGGACACCTCATCACTTACTTCAGGAGAGAGGTCCGTCCTCCTCTTCTTCATCGGCTGGTTCCGCCGCCTGGGGCAGGATAGGCTGTAGGAACCAGTCCCCGCAACACTCACATTGAGGCCCCACTCCAGTGCCTCCCTTAGGACAGTCACAATGTCATAAAACACTGGATACTCAGTTCTCCATCCAATCCAATGTCCTTGAAGTCGAGCGGTAACTGCGACAGGGCTGCTCCCGAGGCAAGGGCTTTTTGCAGGCAGGGACACGCTAGCAACAACTTCATCTATTCCTGGCGCTCGCAGGACACATACACATTGCGGTGTAAACCCCTGGCAGTCTAATTTCTTCCTCAGGGAAGGACACTCCATTTCTACAACAGTGTCCCCTCCCACTGGCCGTCGTAGGGGCTGCGGCCAGTTTGGGTTGCAGGGTTGGTACCCTGCAGTCATATACGCACTAACGCCCCAAGCCAACTTACAAGAGAGCAGTCACCTTGGTTCAAAAACAGTTCTAGGTACCCCTCCTCGTTCGTGTCTTCCAACCGCATTTTTACCATGCACGCCAAAACATTAAGGTCCATACTACCCCAGACACTCAATGTTTGTATTGTACATGGACACAACAAAAGGATACGCTCCAGCCTTGGTCTGCCAGGATCCATACGACGGCGAGCAATTTCTCTGTTGTCCAGTACTCTCTTCCAGGGAGTGTTGCGAGCTCTGTACTAAGTCACTCACAGTGTGGGGGCGGGCTCGGGTTTTCCCGCCAGTCCTGGATGACTGTGGCAACATTTTCCCGCGCGGGCCGGGAACTTAGCACGTGGCTTCCTCCGCCTTGAGGGCTTCCCCATGGCGGAACAAAAATAGGACACAAATTTAGAAAAACATGTACAGGGCACCCCAGGTCTGATATCTCAGCAGCGCTCCAAATGTAGCCCTTTTGTGAACGGCTGACCCACCAATATCACATTGGCCCTCGTGGTCTAACGGTCCTTTCCTTTGCAACACACCTGCTCTAAGGGACTACGGTACTGCATAACCTGGTGGCTCCAGGAGATCTGAGCCTCCGCTAGCTGGGAGCCTGGGGAAAACCCTTACCCTTACTTGGTGCAGCGCCTCCACTTACCCAGGATCCCCCGTTAGAAAGATAGCCCTGAGAAAGAAATACAATAACACACGTATACGATAACCATAACTAACTCTTTACTTAACACACATATTAACACATTACATACATCACATACCAGATGCTCTACCCGCATCACCTCAACCCAATGTCTGGTGTTCCCCAACCAAGTGTCCTGTGATCACCCACACTCAATGTCTCGTAACTCCTACGAAAGGTCGTGGGTGACTGCGCAGTCACTATTTAAGCTAGGGCCCAGTTGGTGCACTTAGAATATGGAAGATACCTTCCGAGCACTCCGATGCTCGGGACCGCAACCACTCTCTCAAAGGGTCAGACGTTCGTCTGTCCTATTCCAGGTACTCTGCCGGTGGACCCCAAACGAGGGTCCCACCGCTTCACGGGAACTGCAACCGGAACACGGCAACACCAACCACGTGGGAACAGCACCCGCCTTCCTATCACTGACTACTGCTTGAGTGAAGCAAACCCTAACCTAGGGCGCGTCCCTGAGAAACCGCAACCTAGGATGGCTTGGGGAAACTCCTAGGGCCTGTGGACGATAACCTGCCCCCCTTCCCCCAGCTACCAGTCCTAACTGTAACTGACAACTAGCTATTAACTAGCTACTCCCAAGCACCTGCAGCTGACAACACCGCACACACTGTCAGCCTGCAGGGATCCACACTTCACACACACTGCACGCACGTGCCCAGCACATACAGCGACACTCACCCAGACAGCTGCAATACACAAGCCACCCGGATCCCGCAGCAATCCCACTGCTAGCCACACCGTGCCTCTTTGACAGTGCCCACGACACTCTCCGCTGCGACACTGCCAAACCAGCACTTCCCACACACTCAAGGGTCACCTCCCTAGCTAAGGTGTCCCTCCTCAGTCTAAGGCGTCCCTTCAGTTACCCCTACCCTTACCCGGGAATTGGGGCCTGCGGGGATCTAGGGAGAACCCTTACCTGATGCAGGAGCCACGCGCTCCTGCACCCTTCCTACTCCTTCCTTTGCTCTGCCTGACTGACGCATGCAAAGACCGGAAATGATATCATATTCCCGGCTGAGCTTCCTCCAGCCCTATTGGCCGCAAGGGAGCACCTGACCTTTGTCTCCCTAAGCCTCCTGGGAGTTGTAGTCCCAGGGGCTGCCCAAGCATTGGGGCCGCGTGCGCACTTGCCCTGCGCATGCGCGAACCCCTAATGGCCGCCACCAACTCCCTCTACTCTGTCCTGCCCTCGCGCGATCTCTCCCTAGCCTGGGGAGTCCTACGCGCGCTTTCCGGTCCCTGCGCATGACGCGAACCTATGCGCAATGGCGGCGCCCTCTCCTTTGCAAGCCGGACCGGTGGGCAACGCGATCGCGGCCCTAGCGACGGCCCGATCAGTCCCCGGCAAACCAGCCTGCACCGCTATGCCCGGCGCGCTCCCTGCTTGGCCCCCACCCTCGCGAAGTGCCGGCGGGCCGTGCAGCCTCCGGCGGCACACGATACCACCACGCACTCGCGGAGAGGGGCCAGGGAGCGAAAATATACCTCGGGGCTACATATATATATATATATATATATTCAGTGTTCGACAAACCTATACATTTGCTCGCACCGGGCGAGTGGATTTAACCCCCAGGCGAGTAAATATTGGCCCAAGCAGCACACGTTTGGTACTAGGTGGCGAGTAGATTTTTTGGTGTGGCGAGTAGATTTTTTGGTGTGGCGAGTAGATTTTTTGGTGATTTGTCAACCACTGTATATATTATATTATATTATATTATATACACACCCGGTCTGAAAATAATTGGACACTGACACCATTTTCATAATTTTGGCTCTGTACGCCACCAAAATGGATTTCAAATGAAACAACTGAGATGCAATAGAAGTGCAGACTTTCAGCTTTAATTCGAGGGGTTGAACAAAAATATTGTATGAAACGTTTTGGAATTGCAACCATTTTCATACACAGTCCCCTTATTTCAGGGGCTCAAATGTAGTTGGACAAATTAACACAATCATAAGTAAAATGTTAATTTTTAATACTTTGTTGAGAATCCTTTGCAGGCAATGACTGCTTGAAGTCTGGAACGCATGGACATCGCCAAACGCTGGGTTTCCTCCTTTGAGATGCTTTGCCAGGCCTTTACTGCAGCTGTCTTCCGTTGTTGTTTGTTCGTGGGTCTTTCTGTCTTAAGTTTTGTCTTCGGCAAGTGAAATGCATGCTCGATCGGGTTGAGATCAGGTGATTGACTCGACCATTGGAGAATATTCCACTTCTTTGCCTTAAAAATCTCCTGGGTTGCTTTCACAATATGTTTTGGGTCATTGTCTATCTGTAAAGTGAAGCGCCGTCCAATCAACTTCGCTGAATTTGGCTGAATCTGAGCAGACAATATATCCCTGTACACTTCAGAATTCATCCGGCTGCTCCTGTCTTCTGTCACATCATCAATAAACACTAGTGACCCAGTGCCATTGTAAGCCATGCATGCCCATGCCATCACACTGCCTCCACCGTGTTTTACAGATGATGTGGTATGCTTCGGATCATGAGCCGTTCCAAACCTTCTCCATACCTTTCCCATCATTCTGGTACAGGTTGATCTTAGTTTCATCTGTCCAAAGAATGCTATTTCAGAACTGGGCTAGCTTTTTTAGATATTGTTTGGCAAAGTCTAACCTGGCCATTCTATTCTTGAGGCTTATGTATGGTTTGCACCTTGTGGTGAGCCCTCTGTATTTGCTCTTGTGAAGTCTTCTCTTTATGGTGGACTTGGATAATGATATGTCTACCTCCTGGAAAGTGTTCTTCACTTGGCTGGATGTTGTGAAGGGGTTTATCTTTACCATGGAAAGGATCCTACGATCATCCACCACTGTTGTCTTCCGTGGACGTCCATGCCTTTTTGTGTTGCAGAGCTCACCAGTGCGTGCTTTTTTTCTCAGAATGTACCAAGCTGTTGATTTGGCCACTCCTAATGTTCCTGCTATCTCTCTTATGGATTTTCTTTTTTTTGCAGCCTAAGGATGCCCTGTTTCACTTGCATTGAGAGCTCCTTTGACCGCATGTTGTGGGTTCACAGCAACAGCTTCCAAATGCGAATGCCACACCTGGAATCAACTCCAGATCTTTTACCTGCTTAATTGATGATGAAATAACGAAGGAATAGCCCACACCTGTCCATGAAACAGCTTTTGAGTCAATTGTCCAATTACTTTTGGTCCCTTGAAAAAGTGGGGGCTACATATTAAAGAGATGTAATTCCTAAACCCTTCCTCCAATTGGGATGTGAATACCCTCAAATTAAAGCTGATACACTGCACTTTAAGCCCATATTCATTATTTAACTGTAACTTGAATTTATTTTGGTACACAGCCGAAATAACAAAACTTGTATCAGTGTCCAATTATTTCCGGACCTAACTGTATATATATATCCCACTCTCTTCCTCCCTCTCCCTCCCCCTAGCTCCCCATCCCTCCTTCCCCCTTCCTCCCTCCCTCTTCCCCTCCCTCTCCCCCCCCTTCCCTCCCCCTCCCTCCCCCCCTCCCCCTCCCTCCCTCTCCCCCCCCTCATATATGTGTTTATTTAAAAAAAAAATAATAATAAAATATATATATATATATTTGGAACCAGTACCTTCATATATTTGGGGAAAATAATACATTTTTGGGAGATCCAATGCATGTATATTTGTGTCACTATATATGTATGCGTGTGCTGGTTGTTCCTATTCATGTATTGCTACCTGTGCACCTCACCGTAGCCCGAGTCTACGGAGGCGGACTATCTGTTCTTTGAAATATAAATATATATATACATGTACATATATTATCATTGTTGTAGAGGTAAAACTTATTATGTGCATTGGAATTTCTTGATATTTCTGTTGCAAAACTCATTTAGTCATTCATAGTTACCAAAAGATAAAACTTTTTAAGCACGCTTAATTGCCTTTTCCTCAGTACTCAAAGAATGTAGTTAGTGACTTTTACCTCTATAATGACTATATATATATATATATACACACACACACACACACACACACACCACACCCCCCCCACACACACCACACACACACCACACACACACACACACACACCGCACAAAAGACTGCCAACTCCATGCATATACTGTTATGCAATTTATTCAGAATAAAACAAGTCCTTTGAGAGGATAAACTGCCACAATGACATCTCCAGATGGAGAACGGTTAACACGGAGTGGTCATCGCCCTCCGTTTGCGATAGCCTCACGATCCAGCAACGTGAAACAACCATTCTATAAATCCGCTGCGGTAATTGCAATAATGACTTCATAGCGTGATAAAGAGACATTTCTAGCTATAAAAAAAGAGATGGGGTAAGTTTCAAAACTTAAATAACTACATATATCATGTAGAAATAGCTGTGAATTTGAAGTATAATACCGCACTAGATGTCAGCTATTATGATGATAATTGCTAAGTGACATGTTAAAATGTAACAAACGTAATACAGCAAGAAACATTGTTGGCAATTGGCTGACTCTATATGTGGATTGCAACGTAGATACAAGATACAAAAATGAGAGAACACAGCGCACGCCATAGTGTAGTAACGTCATTATATTGTGATTGCACGTACAAGATAAATTAATCATAAAAGCAGGACATGTTTAGGGCACATGTTACCACGCTGGAGATTGATGACTTGCTCCGTGAGAATCCCTCAGCATACACTCCGTCTGGTCCGGGCAGGAAACTTAACCCCAGTTGCAGCAAGAGTATCCCGTTACCTGGTGCCGCTGCAATGCGAAAATCGCTGAAAAGCAGAACTGGCGGTTTTCGGCTTCTGCGCATGCGCAGACTTGCAGTCCCCCCTTCTGCGCATGCGTGAACTCGGCCACTCCCCCATTCTGCTCATGCGAGACATCAGCCGTCCCCATTCTGCGCATGCACACACATGGCGGCACCCTTCTTGGTACCGCCGTATTGGCGAATCGCAGAGTAGCGAAACGCCAAGAAGCGGGGCCCACCTGTAATTAATGATATTCTACTATATAGAGGCCGGCTGTACTAACTGTCTAGCATGGACAGGGTGAAAGGAAAAAGAGCAATAGCAGTTGTGAAACTATTGTTGTGAGAATGAGGGAGTATTTGACACCAAAATGCTGGTGTCTATACACTCATTTAGACCTGGCGGTGAGAGCGTGCCTAGGCAATAAATCCAATATGACTCTCGAATACATAGTGTCTTGAATCTGTCTCCTCCTAGTTGAGAGGCTGAGACAGATTCAATTCCCATAACCTTGAGACTGGCTGGATCTCTAGAATGGACAGTTGCAAACTGTTGCGGGACACTACGCGTGAGAACTCCCTTCTAGATTGCACGTCGGTGCTCCAGAAATCTGATGCATAATGGGCGTTTGGTGCGTCCAACATATTGGATGTTACAGGCACAGGAATGGACATATACAACAAATGTTGTTAAACAGTTGATTTGAACTTTTTATGGGGTGTGTGGACCCATTAGAAAAAGAAGCAAATGAGTCACAAACCAGAATATGCTTACACATAAGGCACCTTCACTTACCACATCTGGGATTGCCACAAGATGTAGGGCAGATGTTAACAGACAAACCAGGTTCCCTAAGTTTACTGGGTGCCAGTTTGTTCTTAATGTTCATGGCCCTACGAAAAACTACTGGTGCTTGTTTGGTCTGATGTTTATTCAGGTGTGGATCACAGAGTAACACATTCCAGTGTCGATTGAGGACCTTGGTGATTTTGCTGGAGTAGCTACTATACTTAGTGATAAACTTTGCACCACTCTTAGTGGAATTATTACCATTCCCAGTATTACCAATCGATTTGCCCTCACTCTAGCATATGAACTTTGGACTAGATCTGTGTCATAGCCATTCCAGGTGAAGTTAGCCATCAGTCGTCGCGATTGAGCTTCAAAGATGTGATCTGATGATCAATTGCGTCTAAGCCGGTGGAACTGACTCAGTGGGATGTTGTGGATCCACTTAGGGTGATGACTACTATCTGCGTGCAGATAACCATTTACTGCTACATCCTTAAAGTGAACCTTGGTATGTATCACTTTGTCTGCGTTGACTGAGAGTACCAGATCCAGAAAGACTATTTCACTTGGAATTGATCTGGTGGGTGAACTTTTGTCCTAGCTTATTGATGTTAAAATCAGCGAGGGTTTGTTTGAGATGATCAAAATGTCATCTATATAGCGGTTATAGTATACCAGGCCCTCCCCCCGCTGTGCATTGGTCCAGATGTATTTAGCTTCCAAGAACCCCATAAACAGGTTAGCATAGCAGGGGGGGAACCCGGTACCCATGGCCCTGCCACAGGTCTGGAGATAAAAATGGACAAAAAATAATTGTTGTTCAAAATAAAACTGGTAATGGAGAGAATAAATGTACATTGGGTTTTCAATAGATTCTTATCACCCTTCAAAACGTGCTCAATTACACTCAAACCTCTGCCATGTTCAATGCAGGTATATAGTGATTGTACGTCACAGGTGGCCCACCTGTAAGTGGATTTTCATTTAATGGAGGTGAGGGAGCCGATGACGTGGAGCGTGTCCCTGAGATATGACCGGAGTTGGACCACATACGAATGTAAAAAGTGGTCCACATACCTGGACACGCCCGATGTCATCGACTCCACCCCCGATATGATGGGCCTCCCTGGTGGGTTACCACGGCTCTTGTGCACCTTCGGGAAGGTGATAGAAAATCAGTATACGTGGGTTAGACACACAGAGATATCTAAACTCATCTTTGGTAATTATTTTGTCCTCAAGACCTTGTTTGAGTAGAGAACAAAGTAGTGATTGGTGGTACATGAGTGTAGGGTCACTAGGTAAGTTTGTGTATGAAACAGGATCTGATAATAATCTACGGGCTTCGGAAATATAATCCTCATGGTTTTGGAGCTCTATACTCCCCCCTTCCTTTTTCAGCCTGCCTAATGATGATATTATATAACTGTTTAAGTTCACGCAATGCCTTAGATTCACCCTTGGTGAAATTACTCTTGATGAATGGTGAGTCTGTGCAAAGTTTTTCAAAATCACGGAGTACAAGCGTGTAAAAAGTGTCGCTGTAACTCCCTTTAGAATGGTAAGAATAATTCCCAAAGAAGGAGATTCCTCCGTAAGATCTAACCAGTCCTCTCCCACTGGACTATCATGTGTAAACAGAGGGTGTAAATCAGTGCTTTGGGTGGATTCACTTAGCAACTCAGTGAGATCCTCTAAACACTTACGTTCCCTCGTATCAAACACAGGTAATGCCTCCAGTTTCTTTGTAGACAGGATGGAAAAATACCGCTTGAAAGTTAAATTTGCGGATAAAGCTGTTTAGATCTACAAATAGATCAAAAGCCTGTGGTTTGGAACTAGGGGCAAAGTGTAGACCCTTACTAAGAAGAGTGGTAAGAGTATAAGTGGAATGATTGTAAATACCACTGGGCTCCGGGACCTCAATCACCGTTCTAGCCTTCTTTGCCTGTATGTGCCTCCCTCCTCTTGTCCTCTTTTATTATGGGGTATTGGGCGCGGTCTGATACTTGCGTTCCCACAACGGGTACGATTTCTCTGTCCTTGCAGGTGGATGTACCCCACCATACTCTAAAAAAGAGGTAGAGGGATTACTGGATTTAGCTTTGTGGTGTGTTGGTGAGTTTTTAGAACTTATACCATAAATGTAGGTGTCTCAGCATGTTAGAAGCGTCATTCCAATAAACAATAAAGAATGCTAATGTCCCTTAGTATTAGATAAAATTATTAACGCCCAAAATACACAATACTCAGAATTTATATCGCTAAATTACTAGATTATGCATCGGGTCAGTAGTACACCGAATATTTTAATATGTCACTGTTGAACCATAATCAAATATATAATGATTAGTCGTATTTAGGACTAGATATAGTCACTAGTTGGGGAAATTAATAATTCAATATTTAAATCAAATATTTAAACGGTCATATCAGGCATGTCGCCATGGCTAATGTGATACCGTCAAACCTAACAAATAAGGGATGACCAGTATAAATCCGACAGGGCATAGGTCAATCGATGAAGGGAGTGAAGGTAAAGCCTTCATTGAGACCATTAAGACTACGGGACTTAAGTTTATAAATCCACTCGGCCTCAATGCGTAGTAACATGTTGTCGGTGTTACCACCTCTACTAGGGCTCTCGAGATGATAGATGAACGCAAATGAAAGAGAGATCACATCGCCATTATGGTACAGTAGAACATGTCGAGCAACTGGAGTATCAGTTGCATGTTTAATGGAATTGACATGTTCAAGAATTTGTCTACGCAACTGTCGAGTGGTTTTACCCACAACGCTTACCACATACATGTGATAAGGTAGATAAGCAGGGGGTGTTCTGCACGGTGTTCCCCCATCTGGATTATTTTATATTTATATAGTGCACTTGATTTTTTATTTTACAGTGCGCTTGAAGTTGGTATTATTTCATACTTGGCCTGTTTTTTCTCGCTTAGTCCCTGAGGACCAACTGGTAAGATGCTACCAGAGCTAGTTTTAAACCAGTCAAAATAGGCTCCTCTGATATCTTGTCCCAGGAAAGGAACAGAGGTGACAGGACAAGGTCACCAGTTGTGGTTAAAAGGAGCAGAAGGGTCAGAGATGGCGGGGAGTCACAGAGAAGGAAGGGACACAGTGACCTGGAGCAGAGGGGACAGAGATGATGGGGAGTCACAGAGAAGGAGGACACGGTGAAGAGGAGCAGAGGGACAGAGATGACAGGGAGTCATAGAGAAGGAAGGACACGGTGACCAGGAGCAGAGGGGACATAGATGACAGGGAGTCATAGAGAAGGAAGGACACGGTGACGAGGAACAGAGGGGATAGAGATGACGGGGAGTCACAGAGAAGGAAGGACACAGTGACCTGGAGCAGAGGGGACAGAGATGATGGGGAGTCACAGAGAAGGATGAACGATAGGTGAATGAGGGAGCGAGGGACAGAGATGACAGGAGTCATAGAGAAGGAAGGACACGGTGACCAGGAGCAGGAGGGGATAGAGATGACGGGGAGTCACAGAGAAGGAAGGACACAGTGACCTGGAGCAGAGGGG
>WSYH01001108.1:110641-141025 GCA_036426205.1 Ascaphus truei
GAGCAGAGGGGACAGAGATGACGGGGAGTCACAGAGAAGGAGGACACGGTGACGAGGGGACAGAGATGACAGGGAGTCACAGAGAAGGAAGGACACGTGACGAGGAACAGAGGGGATAGAGATGACGGGGAGTCACAGAGAAGGAAGGACACGGTGACCCGGAGCAGAGGGGACAGAGATGACGGGGAGTCACAGAGAAGGAAGGACACGGTGACTCGGAGCAGAGGGGACAGAGATGACGGGGAGTCACAGAGAAGGAGGACACTGTGACAAGGGGACAGAGATGACAGGGAGTCACAGAGAAGGAAGGACACAGTGACGAGGAACAGAGGGGATAGAGATGACGGGGAGTCACAGAGAAGGAGGACACGGTGACGAGGAGCAGAGGGGACAGAAATGACAGGGAGTCACAGAGAAGGAAGGACACGGTGACGAGGAACAGAGGGGATAGAGATGACGGGGAGTCACAGAGAAGGCAGGACACGTGACCAGGAGCAGAGGGGACAGAGATGACGGGGAGTCACAGAGAAGGAGGACACAGTGACTAGGAGCAGAGGGGACAGAGATGACGGGGAGTCACAGAGAAGGAAGGACACGGTGACCAGGAGCAGAGGGGACAGAGATGGTGACAGAGTAACAATGAGAATCAGCAGAGGGGACAGAGATGGTGACAGAGTAACAATGAGAATCAGCAGAGGGGACAGAGATGGTGACAGAATAATAATGAGAATCAGCAGAGGGGAGAGGAAACGGTGACAGAAAGGGGCAGTGGGACGACAAGGAGCATGGGGACAGAGACAGAGTGGTGACAGCGGCATGAGAAGGAACATATGCCACACATGACATTAATATTGATGTCACATTATCTCCCTATTACCTCAGCACCCAAACCTCGATTGCAGAGACTTGTGGGCAGGAATTCACCGTGCCTACACATTCCTGTGCACCGCGCTATATAAGTAAATGCAGATGATTACTGCTGAGATCTCCAGTGGCCCGGCTTATCTGCCCAATATAGGCTGCCCGGAGATCTGTGATTGATACAGACATCTGCGGGGAGAGGCTGTGTATTTATCAACCTGCTGCGGATTCCTGGGCGAGCTACAGGGAACTATTAAGGGGGCGACACTTGCCAATAACATGGAGCCTGTCCGCCTGTCTCTGTCAAGCGGCTGTCAGCTTCTGTTCTGCCATCAAAAGGGAGCAAATGGATGCATTCAAAGGGGTTTTACTCTGTCACGTTGTATTAAGGAGCCATAAAGGCAGATTACTCACTTCCCTTATAATTACTTCTGACACAATAGTGTTACACGCTGGGAAAAACCTGGCAAAAACCTCCGTAGAGGCAGAAATCAAGATAGCAGTTACTCAACGCAGTAATCGTGCTGGAGAAACGTGCCCGGAAGCTTCCACTCGCTGGGGTTTTGTACTTCACAAAGCTGCTGGATTTAGGAAGTAACAAAGGACAGAAAGGCCCAGTGCTGCATCTAAGTGGGCATATTATCTGTATATATAAGTATGTAACTATATACTACGTGAGGTCACAGTCCGAGTACCCCTCTTTCTGACACTCTGTGTGATGTGGTGTGGGGTGGGGTTAGGTTCTGAGATTACAGGGGCTGTGTGTGTTTGTGGATTTAGGAAGCGGGGTGATTAAATCGGATTTAGATCTGATCTTTGGGGTGGAACCAGCAGCATTGCACAATAACGCCAGACATTGACGGGTTTGCTAATTGCCTTAGCTAAGGCGTCAGGCGCTTAGTTTTAACCTGTTACACATATTCTGCATTTCATTTCAATGCGGGACTGACCCTTTCTCACATGCCACAGTCATTAGGTTATTTGGGGTCTACACTGGACTGATACTTTAACCCATTAGATATCTCTGTCCTTTGGTCAGTTTGGTTCTACATGGGACTGACCCTTTAACCCATGGGTGCTCAACTCAAAGCCTTCTAGCCCCCCCCCCCCCTCAAAAGGTCAGTTTTAAGGATATCCCTGCTTCAGCACAGGTGGTGATTGAGCCCCCTGTGCTGAAGCAGGGACTGATTGAGCCACCTGTGCTGAAGCAGGAATATCTTGAAAACCTGACCTGTTGGGGGGCCTTGGGGACTGGAGTTGAGCACCCTTGCATTAGACTTATCACTATAACTTGGGTCCAGCATGAAGCTGATCCGTTAACCCAGTAAAAAGTCTCCCACTCAAAGCACTGGAGGTTTCTGTGACAGATCTGGTGCACTTCGTGTGCTCAGCGGTACAGCCGGGAGACGTTAGTGAATAGCCTTGATAGTGGGCGTGTGGAAGAGGAGCAAAGAGGGTACGGTCCGATCGGGCACCGAGGAAACACAACCCAAAATGACTGCTGCCGTCTCTGCTGTTTTGACTTTGCTGTCGGTGCATTATACAACTGCAGGAACACAACAAAGAACACACAACAAAGAACACACATCAATACGGTCATGGTGAGTTACACACGTGCACAGCAAACCCAAGGCGCACATTCACACGCCTCGGACAGGTCTGCAACGCTGCCCTTCCCCATTATCTCTTCGCATACAGCGCTTCCACTGCTGCCAGGGATTCTGGGTAATGACATGCAGATGAGCACGTCACTTTTTACGTCTTAGGCCGCGCTTACAGTCCCGGCGACGCGACGTCGCGTCAAAACACATGTGTTGAATCCGTCGCGTGCGCCTACAGTAGGAGCGTCAATGAAAATGGATTTTTCAGCGACCGCAGCGTGACGTCACCGGCCACGTGAGCGGTTCAGCCAAAGAGGGCGAAGCGCTCACGGCCACGTCCCCACCGCGCCCCGCGATCGCCGTCTCTTATCTCTTAACACTATAAGCAAAAATCTGCTGCAACGGCGACGGGTGACGTCACGGCGTCACGTCGCCATAGCAAGGACTATAAACGCGGCCTTATCCACAACCTGGGGTAAGGAAGTGCAGAGCCAGTAACCCTGCTCACAGACAGCTATACCACCTTTTGGGTCTCAGTGCAAGGCTGGGTACTGGCTTTGTAATGAGAGCAAACGTCGAACTAACCTCCGTCGTAGACATGTCCGGAACATTCCTGCGCGATTGTCGCAGCCCGCGAGCCGCAGAAACGCAGCTTTAATAAACAAGCCCTCACTCCATTTAGAATGGAAATGCAGAGCGAGGGCTTCGCCGCTCGCAAAGTTCCTACATAGCGCGCGCAGAATTCATTTGTAGCTATTTCCCCCAAAACCGTGAGCAGGTGGAAAATGTCACAGTACAACTTTTGGGAAGGTTATAAATGGTATTTCTAACCCCTTTGCTACTCGTGGAGTTCAAAAGAGAATTGACAAGAATTCGGGACTGAATAAATAGGGGCGTCGTTCTTTGGGGCGAGGGGGTTAATCCCCGTTTGGATTCCCGGAGGCAGGTCCGCGAGTCTTTGTTTGGTTAGATCAGTGATAAGACGCCTATTCTCCTGCTAATCCCAGGACTGGGTGCTTGCGCCAGGCTGCCTACCTGTCGGTTAGGTTACCTGATGCCAGCGCTTCCATCGTGCGCTTCTGTGGGGCGGGAGTGCCATAAAAGGGTTTTGTTTATCACCATTTAAACGCGCTTAATAAGCCCGCCAGGCACTGTTTAAAAAAATAAAAAAAAAGGAGGGTTTTGATCCATTTATTTTGTGGAAATAACTTATAAAAGTTGTTGTGTTTTATATTAAGGAGATGGGGAAATGGGGGGTGCAGCATTAGAAAAGTAAATAGTGCTCCTGGGTGTAGCACCTATGTATAGAAAAGCCCAGGCTTACAATGTCAGCATGTGTGGGTATGTGTGTATCGGGGTGTTTGTACGTCAGTGTGTTTATGTATATCAGTGTGTGTCAGTGTGTATCATTGACACTGTGTGTCAGTGACTGTGTATCAATAACTGTGTGTCAGTGTGTATCAGTGACTGTGTGTGTGTATCAGTACTGTGTGTATCAGTGACTGTGGGTGTGTGGGTGTCAGTGTGTATCAGTCACTGTGTGTGTATCAGTGACTGTGTGTGTGCGTGTGTATGTGTGTGTATATCAGTGACTCTGTGTGTGTCAGTGTGTATCAGTCACTGTGGGTGTGTATCAGTGACTGTGTCAGTTTGTATCAGTCACTGTGGGTGTGGGTATCAGTGACTGTGTGTGTGTGTGAAAGTGTGTATCAGTAACTGTGTGTCAGTGTGTATCAGTGACTGTGTGTGTGTATCAGTGACTGTGTGTGTGCGTGTATATCAGTGACTCTGTGTGTGTCAGTGTGTATCAGTCACTTGTGGGTGTGTGTATCACTGACTGTGTCAGTTTGTATCAGTCACTGTGGGAATGTGGGTATCAGTGACTGTGTGTGTGTGTGTGAAAGTGTGTATCAGTCACTGTGGGCGTGTGTGTATCAGTGTTCCTGTATACATAGTGTGTTAGTGTTGTGATTGTGTATCAGTGACTGTGGATGTGTGTGTGTGTGTGTATCAGTGACTGTGTGTGGGTATCAGTGACTGTGTGTGTGTGTGTTTCAGTGTCAGTGACTGTGTGTGTGTGTCAGTGTGTATCAGTCACTGTGGGCGTGTGTGTATCAGTGTTCATGTATACATAGTGTGTTAGTGTTGTGACTGTGTATCAGTGACTGTGGGTGTGTGTGTGTGTGTATCAGTAACTGTGGGTGTGTGTGTGTGTGTCAGTGACTGTGTGTGTGTCAGTGTTTATCAGTCACTGTGGCGTGTGTGTGTGTCAGTGACTGTGTGTGTCAGTGTGTGTCAGTCACTGTGGGCGTGTGTGTATCAGTGTCCCTGCATACATAGTGTGTTAGTGTTGTGACTGTTAGTGAGTGTGCAGTGGAGTTAGGGAGTCCGCAGCTTGACATGGCACAGAACCCATTGGCCCCTCATAGCCGCGTGGGGGGCACAGTGTGTGATATGTGCTTATCATGGTGATAGGAGGTGGATCCATGGCAGAGCCGCCCAGCAGAGGGGGTGGAGGGTAACAAAGTAAAAGATGTCAATGCTAAATATGGGAAAGAGCCAGGATGCAGATAGGGTCTGAGTCTCCGCAGCAGGCAGGGAAATGGGGAATCGGGTACATCGCGTGTCCTTATCTGCTGAGAACGTTCTATGTTCCTATATCACCCGGATTATCCTGCGCTCAATGTTTCGGCACCAAGATCTAAACCTGCCTGCGGTCACATGGATCTGCTCCCAGAATCCTTTGCTGCAGAGCAAGGACTGGTGCACACGAGCCCTCTCCGAACAGCCGCTTGCTGACCAGTGGGCCGGACCCCCTACTCTGGGAAAATCCCACCTGGTTTAGCTGCCCTCCCTCCTATCCCCCCCTCCCAGCCCTCCCTGTGTGTGTGGCGTAATGTGAAGAATTTAACTTGTAGTTGACAAGTATCAGTTGAACCATAAATAATTCCCCTCTTAGCATAAAGGACAAGGCTATTAAATAGAGAAACCAGATGAACTGCATTCCCCACCCCCCTCCTTGCACGAACTCCCTATTAAATGAGATGTCACGCTACCCCCTCCCCACCGCCATGCTTGCTCTTTAACCCTTTCAGCGCCAGAGGCCCCGGCAACCCGTTACAATGCATTGTTGGCTTCTCCAGCACAAAAGGAGTTAATTTTATCTGTTGCCCCCTCCAAAGAAAAGCCCCTTTCCTTCTGTTTTAAGGAATGCGCGCGTCTATGTGTGTGTGTGTGTGTGTGTGTGTGTGTGTTTTTGTTTGTGTAATGCTAACAGCGTCAGCAGAAAGAAGACATTGGGATGCAGGGAATTATAACTCAACAAGTGCATCAAATACAAAAGCACAATAGAGTATGAATAGGAATGCCTGCTCCGCAGAGCTTACAATCTAAGTGTGGAGTGATCTTCCCGGGACAAGCAGCTGCTGTTGGAAATGAGTTATAGCTTATCTCTGACCACGGCCGTTTAGGAGCGGGTCGGCACCCTCTGTATGAGATAGGTTAGAGCAGGGTTGGCCAACAGGTCAGGTTTTCAGGATATCCCTGTTTCAGCACTGGGGGCTCAATCAGTGGCTCAGTCTTCGACTGAGCCACTGATTGAACCACCTGTGCTGAAGCAGGGATATCCTGAAAACCTGACCTGTTGAGGGCTGGAGTTGGCCACCCCTGGGTTAGAGCCACATTTGGGATTCAGGGTCCTGTCTTCGAGAGGAAAAGCTGCTAACCGTGTATTATGTGTAAATGCGCTATGTAATGACGGACCCCTTTGCAAGCGTCCATGGCAGGTGCCTGGGGGAAGCTCGGCATAACCACTTTTTAAAGGCCGCTTTAAGATTGCACAGATCTCTTCTGTCCCTGTGTCCGTGGGCTGGATGGGGCCTGTGGGCCACACTGCAGATTGCTTCTGTGTCCTTACTTTGCATTGAAAGAACAGATACACCGCGTCATAAATCCCTCCGCTCATCATCCTGTCACTTTGTAGTCAAAGGCGACAGGCTCGATGGGTCGCAGATCCTTTGTGTCACCATGTTGCTGTCACGTTGCAGTGAGAGGGCACAGCTGACGGGCCACAAGTCCTGTCCCCTGTGTTACTGTCACTAATAGCGTACGCATCGGGTGGATGAAGAGGCAAAGTTGAAACAACACAATATCCACTTCCGTCCATATAACCGTGGTGTAATCTGGTGGAAGGGAGGCTAGACAGGCGGACTGGATCCCGCTGGATCACTGCCCTGCTGTCCGTGAGGAGGCCGGCTTACATCGCACTATGTCCGGGGGTTTGGCTCTTGTCTCAGTAACTCCTTGAGGGAACTCAACAAGCCGCAGATGGTCTAGAAAGTTAGAACAGGAGGCGGCCATGTTGCCACTTGGGTGATGTCATTTATGGTCCAGGAAGTACTAGAGCGATCACATGACACGAGCAAGCCCTGGGTCCCGGAAGGGGAGAGGGTTACACTTTTGTTTGTATCGGGAACAGCCGGAGCAGTCAGCCCCTAAAAAAACAAACCAGCAGGTGCTCATGACGAACGTGGCACGTGGTTTTGGCCCATATGTCAATTGTGCCACCAACAGGTCAGGTTTTCAGGATACCCCTGCTTCAGCACAGGTGGCTCAATCAGTGGCTAAGTCGAAGATAGCACAGGTGGTTCTTCAGCACAGGGGGCTCAATCTTCGACTGAACCACTAATTGAGCCCCCTGTGCCGAAGCACGGATAGCCTGAAACCCTGACCTGTTGGTGGCCCTTGAGGACTGGAGCGGTTAAAGTATGGGATAACAGTTTATTGACGCAAGCCGCGGCTTCCCATGTGTTAATCAGATCAGACAGCGTAGGTGCAGCCTGCACTATAAGGCTAGTGGCGGGCACTGATAAACAATGCTGTGACGTGTTTTCACATGCATATTTGTGGCAAAATAAACCTGTTTAATTCAATGAAAGAAAAACAGTTTGTAACCTTCCCCCTCCCCCCCTCCCCCCCTCCCCCCTCCCCCCTCCCCCCTCGGATGTATCCGGAGCTGTTTTTTCGGCACCGGCATTGCGCTGGTTTTGCCGCACGGACACACGCCCCCCCGTATGTATCGTTCCAACATTCAAATCTTTTTTTCTTTATACATCTGCTGCGGTTTTTGCTCCAGTAAAGCACCTGAGGGATACCCGGTACTGCTTTACTTTGTACAGGCAGTCCTCATTTTACAACGCTTCGCTTTACAACGAATGGCTTATCCAACGCTGTGCAATGCATACCTATGTTCATTTTTACAACGCCAAAACGGCGTATCCAACGCTCTTACGACACTTTGCAACGTTGTTTATATACACACATACACATAAACAACGTTGCAAAGCGTCGTGACGCGCGTATATATTATAATATATATATATATATATATATATATATATTATAATAATATTATACTATACTAATAGTGACATATATATGTATACTATATGGGAAAACGTGTTTCGCTTTACAACGTTTCGCTATCCAACGCCATTTTGAGTAACACATTGTGTCAGATAACTGAGGACTGCCTGTACTAAGTGGCATTGCCCTGTTAAAGGCGGGTTATACCCCAAAATTGGGAGCAGTATTCTTGCTCTTTAAATCTAGATACAAAGTAAGTTATGGTGAGTTAAAAAGTGACCAAAACCCTCCACCGTCCAGCAAATAAAAATCCCGCGTGTGCGCACATTCGCGCGCCTCACACAGGTCAGCGACCCTGCCCTTCCCCATTATCTCTTAGCATACAGCGCTTCCACTGTCTCCCCTACAATCTATCCTAAATGCTGCTGCCAGAATCACTCTACTCTTTCCTAGATCTGTCTCAGCGTCTCCCTCCTGAAATCCCTCTCCTGGCTTCCGATCAAATCCCGCATCTCACACTCCATTCTTCTCCTCACTTTTAAAGCTTTACACTCTTCTGCCCCGCCTTACATCTCAGCCCTAATTTCTCGTTATGCACCATCCCGACTCTTGCGTTCTGCTCGAGGATGTCTTCTTTCTACCTCCTTTGAATCTAAAGCCCTCTCCCGCCTTAAACCTTTCTCACTGACTGCCCCACACCTCTGGAATGCCCTTCCCCTCAGTACCCGACTAGCACCCTCTCTATCCACCTTTAAGACCCAACTTAAGACACACTTGCTTAAAGAAGCATATGAATAGCACTGTGGATATTCTGAACACATGATACATAAAGCTTGGCCCCCTGCAGACGCACTTACCAGAACGCCCTCCTACTGTCTCTGTACGTTCTCCCTACCTACCAATTAGATTGTAAGCTCCTCGGAGCAGGGGCTCCTCTTCCTTAATGTTACTTTTATGTCTGAAGCACTTATTCCCATGATCTGTTATTTATATTATCTGTTATTTATATGATTACCACATGTATTACTACTGTGAAGCGCTGTGTACATTAATGGCGCATATAAATAAAGACATACAATACAATTCACTGCAGCCAGGGATTCTGGGTAATACAAATGGGCACTCACTGTCACTCTTTACTTCCTATCCATGGATTAACATGCTGTAGTATCCAGCTTTTTCAGCACAGCCGGGGTTTTCAGAAGTGCAGAGCCAGTAACCCTGCTCACAGACAGCTGGCACTACCTTTGTGGCTCATCAGTGCGAGGCTGGTGCCAAGGTTTGCAGACCTGTCTGAGACGTGTGAATGTGCCCACAAGCGCTACTTCTCTTTGCTGCTCTTTAAATATACCGGTATACAGGTAGTTCTCGTTTTCCGACCTCTCGCTGTCCGTCGGACGTGTTTTCCGACGGCGCAGAATGCAGTCCAAAAACTCATTGCCCGCCGCGGTTTTCGCGTATCCGACGGAAACCGCCGCCCGTTAACATGGGTCACGCTTTTCGACTGTTTCGTCTCCTACGCGGGTTTGCGGGACGCTCTGTGTGTGTGTGTGTGTGTGTGTGTGTGTGTGTGTGTGTGTGTGTGTGTGTGTGTGTGTGTGTGTGTCTGTGTATATATATTAAAACATATTGAAGTTATTGATGTTTCTGGGGAGCAAATCACTGCGATAGAAAGGTTTTCATTAAAATGACACTATTACCCCCCTCCCCCCTCTGCTGCTCGTGGCTGTTGTCACAGCAGAGACAAACCTGCCCTCCCGGGAGGTCTCGGTTGCACGGCAGAGAGATGCAAGACGCGGCACACGGCGGCACACACGAGGAAGCCGGGAAGGCCGCCTCCTGGGAGGGTTTAGCTTGATGACTTTGTTGATACTCGGGATCTTATTCTGTATCTGGTGAAGCAGCACCTCCGGGTTCCATGTGGCAGGAACGGGTCTGGCTAGAATGGGTCAATTAGCAGCCAACGTTTCGGCCTCTCCCCAGGGCCTTCGTCGGGACCGAAGATGGGAATGAAATGCTGACTGCGACTATTTCTCTTCCCTTGGTCACCCCCTCCCCCGGTCTGTATTCGGAGAACAAAGGAAGCATGTCCATGGGTTCGGAGACAGGACCTGTTAAATAATTGGTAGTCCCGAGACCTTTAAATAATCCTATACAAAGGAGTAGGGCTTCCCCACCGTGGGATATATTCATGGGGTTTAATGGTGCAGGAATATGGTCATTCACTCAGCTGGTCACTATAAACACAATCGGTCTGTTTGTCCCTCACCAGGATGCTGGTTTCTTAGCCACTTGGTGGATCTCCCGGTATCTGTGTCCCTCTGATATGGGCCACCAAGGTTGGGAAACACAGGTTTTCTGGATATCCCAGCTTCAGCACAGGTGGCTCAATCAGTCCCTGCTTCAGCACAGGTGGCTCAACCAGAGGCTCGGTCAAAGACTGAGCCTCTGATTTTCCACTGAGCCTCTGATTGAGCCACCTGTGCTGAAGCAGGGACTGATTGAGCCACTTCTGCTGAAGCAGGGATATCCTGAAAACCTGTCCTGTTGGGGGAGGCGTGAGGACTGGAGTTGAGCCCCTCCCCCTGTTTAAACCACCAGGAGAATCGGACATGGCAAATATTTTAGAAGCACAAATGTGGATGCAATGTGATGTTCAGCTCTGCTGCGTTGCAATGTGCTGCGTTGCAATGTGATGTTCAGCTCTGTGCTGCGTTGCAATGTGCTGCGTTGCAATGTGCTGCGTTGCAATGTGATGTTCAGCTCTGCTGCGTTGCAATGTGCTGCGTTGCAATGTGCTGCAGATCGCTCTGGCAGTGAAAGGGTGTTTAATACTAATCAGACTATCAAAAGGGGAGTCGGTAACAAGGGGCAAGTGCTGAGTGGTGTCAGCATGTTGGGGTGTGTAGACTGCAAGCTCTTCTGCCCAGGCAGGGGAGACAGAATGGGCTGATATTCTGTATGCACAAACCCGGGGCCGTCTGTCTCTTATAGCTGCTAACCTCTGTCTCTTATAGTGCTTACCTCGGTCTGATAGCTGCAACCTTGTCTCTTATAGTGCTAACTTCTCTCATAGCTCGCTATCTGTCTATTAGCTGCTAACATCTGTCTCTTATAATGACTAAACCTCTGCTCAACTGCCTAACCTCTGTCTCATAGCTGCTACCTCTGTCTCTTAGTCTACCCGTCCAGCTGCTACCCTTTCCTCTAGGTACCTCGTCTTATAGCTGCTAACCTCTGTCTCTTATAGCTGCTACCTCTGTCTCTTATAAGCTGCTAACCTTTGTCTACTTATAGCTGCTAACCTCTGTCTCTTATAGCCCTTGACCCCCTTTTAAACCTGGTCTCTTGCCTAAACCTCTGCCCTATAGCTCTAACCTTCTCCTCTGTGCTAACCTCTGTCTCATATACGACTGTCTTATAAACCTCTGTCTCTGACTATAGCTGCTACAACCTCTGTCTCTATAGTGCTAACCTCTTCTCGGTATTAGTCTGCTACTTCTGGTCTCATATAGTGTCAACCTTCTTAGTCTAATCTTCCTATAGCTGCTATCCTTCTGTCTCTTATAGCTGCTACATCTTCTCATAAGCTTAACCTTTCTTGCTGCTAACCTCTGTCTCTTATAGTGCTAACCTCTGCCATACTGCTACCCTCTATAGCTGCTAACCTCTGTCTCTTTATAGCTGCTAACCTCTGTCTCTTATAGCTGCTAAACTTCTGTCCTCATAGCTCTACCTGCTCTAGCGTAACCTCTTCTCTATAGCTGCTAACCTCTGTCTTTATAGTTCTAACCTCTGTCTCTTATATGCTGACGCTCTGTTCTATAGCTTGCTAACCTCTGTCTCTTATAGCTGCTAACCCTGTCTCTATAGCTTGCTAACTGTCTTATAGCTGCTAACCTATGTCTTTATTGCTAACCTGTCTCTTATAGCTGCTAACCTCTGTCTATTATAGCTGACTAACCTCTCGTCTCATATAGCGCGTAACCTCGTCTCTCTTATAGCTGCTAACCTCTGTCTCTATAGACCCCTGTCTATAACCTCTGTCTCATATAGCGGCTAACCTCTGTCTCTATAGACTGCTAACCTCGTCTCTATAGCTGCTAACCTCTTCTCATTAGCTGCTAACCTCTGCTCTCTATAGCTGCTAACCTTGTTCTTATAGCTGCTAACCCTGTCTCTATAGCTGCTAACCTCGTCATATAGCTGCTAACTCTGTCTATGCTCTAACTCTGTCTCTTATAGCCTCTGCTAAATCGTCTCTATCGCTGCGAACCTCTGTCTCATAGCTTGCTAACCTCGGTCTCTATATAGCTGCATAACTCTGTCTCTTATAGCTGCTAACCTCTGTCTCATAGCTGCTAACCTCTGCTTTATAGCTGCTAACTCTGTCTATAGCTGCTGCTAACCTACCTGCTCTCATAGTGTTACCTCGTCTCTTATAGCTGCTAACCTCTGTTACTTATAGCTGCTAACCTCTGTCTATATAGCTGCTAACCTCTGTCTATATAGACTCTGTTCTACTGACCTCTGTCTCTTTATAGTTGCTACTCTGTCTCATAGGCTAACCTCTGTCTCATTAGTGCTAACCTCTGTTCTTATAGCTGCTAACCTCTGTCTCTTATATCTGCCTAAACTGTTCTATAGCTCTAACCTCTGTGCTCTTATAGCTCAACCTCGGTCTAATAGTCTAACCTCTGTCTCTTATAGCTGCTAACCTCTGTCTCTATAGCTGCTAACCCCTGTCTCTTATAGGGCCTAACTCTGTTCTTATAGCTGCTAAACCTCTGTCTCCTTATAGCTGCTACCTCTGTCTCTATAGCTGCTAACCTCTGTCTCTTATAGCGCTAACCTCTTTCTTTATAGCTGCTAACTTGTCTTATAGCTGTCCCTGTCTCATATACGCTAACCATGTCTTATAGCTGCTAACCCTGTCTCATATAGTGCTAAATCTGTCTCTTATAGCTGCTAACCTCTGTCTCTATAGCTGCTAACCTCTGTTCTTATAGCTGCTAACCCGCTGGCTCTTATAGTGCTAACCTCTGTCTCTTTATAGCTGCTAACCTCTGTCTCTTTAGCTGCTAACCCAGCTGCTATGTCTCTTCTAGCTTGCTAAACCGCTGTCTATGATAGCTGCTAACCTCTGTCCTTATAGCTGCTAACCTCTGTTCTTAGGCTACCCTTTCTATAGCGGCTTAACCTCTGTCTCTTATAGCTGCTAACCTCTGTCTCTTATGAGCTGCTAAACCTCTGTCTCTATATCTATCTGTCTTAATAGCTGCTAACTCGGTTCATATAGCTGCTAAAGTCTCTTATGACTGCAACCTCTGTCTCTTATAGCTGCTAACCCATGTCTTATAGCTGCTAAAACCCCTGTCTCATATAGCTGCTAACCTGTCTCTTAGTGCTGCTGATTTTTATAAGCTGCTAACTCTGTCTTTATAAAGTTCTAACCTCGCTCTTATAGCTGCTAACCCCGAGCTCCTGTGCTCTTATAACTGCTTAAAATGTCTCTTATAGCTGACTGCTAAGCTCTGCTCATAGCTGCTAACTCGGGCTACTTATAGCTGCTAACCTCTGTTCTTATATAGACTGCGAACCCTCGTCTCTTATAGCTGCTAAACCTCGTGTCTCTTATAGCTCACCTCTTGTCTCGTTTATACGCTTACCCTGTCTCATAGCTGCTAACCTCTGTCTCTTAGCTGCTAACCTCTGTCTCTTATAGCTGCTAACCTCTGTCTCATATAGCTGCTAACCTCTGTCTCATATAGCTGCTAACCCTGTCTCTTATAGCTGCTAACCTCTGTCTCATATAGCTGCTAACATGTCTCTTATAGCTGCTAACCTCTGTCTTATAGCGCTACTTGTTCTTATAGCTGCTAACCCCTGTTCATATAGCTGCTAACCTCTGTCTCATATAGCTGCTGACATGTCTCTTATAGCTGCTAACCTCTGTCTCTTATAGCTTCTAACCTCTGTCTCTTATAGCTGCTAACCTCTGTCTCATATAACTGCTAAAATGTCTCTTATAGCTGCTAACTCTGTCTTTTAGCTGCAAACGTCCTCATAGCTGTAACTCTGCTCTTATAGCTGCTAACCTCGACTATAGCTGCTAACCTCTGTACTCTTATAGATGATAACCTCTGCTCATACTGAACTTACCATCGTCTCTTATAGCTGCTAACCTCGTCTTTATAGTGCTAACACGTCTCGTCTCATAGCTGCTAACCTACTGTATCTATTATAGCTGCTAACCTTGTCTTCATATCAGCTGCTAACCCCTGTCTCTTATGCTGCTAACTTGTTCTATAGCTGCTACATACCCTGTGCTAACCCTGTCTGCTAACCTCTGTTCTTATAGCTGCTAACCTGTCTACTATAGCTGCTAACCTTGTCTCATATAGCTGCTAACCTCTGTCTATTAAGCTGCTAACCCGTCTCTTAATAGTCTGTACTCATTAGCTGCTTCTATATAGCTGCTAAAACATGTCTCTTATAGCTGCTAACCTCTGTCTCTTATTGCTAACCTCGTTCATAGTTCTAAAGCTGGCTCTTATAGATGCTAACCTCTGTCTCATATAGCTGCTAACATGTCTCTTATAGCTGCTAACCTTGTCTCTTAAGCTGCTAACTCGTCTCATAGCTTCTACCTTGTCTCTTATAGCTTCTAACCTATGTCTCATAGTACTTCTAACCTCTGCTATCTTATAGCTGCTAACCTCTGTTCATTATAAACTCTGCCTATAAAATGTCTCTTATAGCTGCTAAACTCTGTCCTCTTATAGTGCTAACCGCTGTCTCTTAGTAGCTAAACTCATAGCTGTCTCTTATAGCTGCTAACCTCTGTCTCAAAGCTGAACCTGTCTCAGACGCTTACAAATAACTTGTTCTATAGCTGCTAACCTCGTATCTTATAGCTGTAAACCTCTGTCCTCATGCTGCCTAACCCCTGTCTTTATGCTGCTACTCTGTACCTTCTCAACTGTCTCTTATAGTGCTAACCTCTGTACTTCTATAGATGCTCAACCTCTCTGTCTCATATAGCTGCTAACCCCTGTCTTGATAGCTGATAACGCTGTCTCTTATAGCTGCTAACTCTGTCCATATAGCGCTAACCCTGCTCTTATAGCTGCTAACCTCTGATCTCATATATAGCTGCTACCTCTGTTCTCATAAGCTGCTAACAGTCTCTTATAGCTGCTAACCTATGTCTATTTAATGAGATGCTAACCTCTGTTCATAGCTTAACCTCTGTCTCTTATAGCTGCTAACCTCTGTACTCTTCTAGCTGCTAACCTCTGTCTCATGATAGCTGCTAACCCTGTCTCTATAGCTTCTACACCTCGGTGTCTCTTATAGCTGCTAACCTCTGTTCTCTAATTATAGTGTAACCTATGTCTCTTAAGGCTGCTACCGTTCTCTATAGCTGCTAACCTCTGTCTCTTATAGCTGCTAACCTCTGTTTCATTATAGCTGTAAAACCTCTGTCTCATAGCTTCTAACCTTCTTATGCTGCCTACCTCTCTCTTATGCTGCTAACCTCTGTCTCATACTACATCACCCTCTGTCTCTCAATACCTTGATAACCTCGTTATAGCGCTAACCTCTAGCTCTTATAGCTGTAACCTCTGTCTCTATAAGCTGCCTAACCTGTCTCTATATGCTGCTAACCTCTGTCTATAGTTCACATGTTCTATAAGCTGGCTAACCTCTGTCATAATAGCTGTACTCCCTCGCTTCTTATAGCTGCTAACCTATGTCTCTAATATAGCTGCTAACACTCTGTCTCTATAGCTGATAACCTCTGTCTATATAGCTGCTCACCTGTCTCTTACTTTTAGCTGCTAACCTCTGTCTCTATAGTAGCTAACCCTGATCAATGTCTAACCCTGTCTCAATAGCTTCTAACCGTCGTCTTTCTAAAGCATAGATTGCTAACCCTGTCTCATACAGCTTGCTAACTATGTCTCTTATAGCTGCTAACCTCTGTCTCTTATAAGCTGCTAACTCCTCTTAGCTATCTATAGCTACTAACCCCTGGTATCATAGCTGTAACCTCTCGTCATATAGCTGCTAACCTCTGTCTTCTTATAGCTTGTAACCTCGTCATTCATACGAACCTTGTTTACTCTACTCGTTCTCTTAGCTGCTACCCTGTTCTCTAGCTGCATAAACTCTGTCTCTTATAGCTGCTAAACCTCTGTCTCATATAGCTGCATAACGTCTCTTAGAGCTTAACTAGTCTGTGTCTCTATAGCTGCTAACCTATGTCTCTTATAGCTGCAACCTCTGTCTCTTATCTAGCTACGCTTGATACGCTCTGTCTCTTAGCTTGCTAACCCTGTCCTCTTAAGATGCATAACTCTGTCTATATGTTTAACCTCTGTCATTATAGCTGTAACCATCTGTCTCTATAGCTGCATAACTCATGTATCTTATAGCATGCTAGACCTCTGTCTCTATTGAGCTGCTACTTGTCTCTTATATGATCTAACCCCTGTTCTCTATAGTGTACTGTCTCAACTCTAACCTTGTCTCATAGCTGCAGCCTGCTGTATCACAGTGCTAACTTGGTCTCTTATAGCTGCTAACCTTGTCTCTTATAGCGCTCAACTCTGTCTTATACGTCCCTGTCCTTATAAGCCTAGTCTTATGCTACTCGTTATAGCTGCTAACCTCTGTCTCTTATAGCTGCTAAACCTCTGTCTCTTATAGCTTGCTAACCTCTGTCTTATAGATGCTAACCTCTGTTCTTTAGACTGCTAGCCCTGTCTATTATAGATGCTACCTTCTGTCTCATATAGCTGCTTAACGCTGTCTCTATATAGTGCAACCTCGGTCTTTATAGCTTGATAACTCTGTCTCAATAAGCTGCTAAACTCTGTTCATATTAGCGCTAAACCTTGTCTCTTATAGCTGCCTAACTTGTCTAATTATAGCTGCTAACATGTCATCTGATAGTGAACCTCTGTCTCTTATAGCTGCTACCTATGTCTATTATAGCTGCTAACCCCTGTATAATATGAGATGCTAAACCTATGTCTTCATATAGTGAATGACAGAATCTTATCGTGATAACCTCTGTCTCTTAGTTCTAACTCTGTGCTTATAGCTGCTCAACCTATGTCTCTTATAACTGCTAAAAATGTTCTTCTTATAGCTGTAACCTTGTCTCTTAAACTGACTAAAAATGTATTTATCGTGCTAACCTCTGTATCGTATAGTGCATAACCGCTGGTCCATCGTGCTAACCTCTTCTCTTTTATAGATGCCACCTATGTCTATTATAGCTGCATAACCTCTGTCTATATAGCTGCTAACCTCTGTCTCATACAGCTGCTAAATTGTCTTATTAAGCTGCTAAACCGATGTCTCCTTATAGCTGCGAACCTGGCTCATAGCTGCGAACCTGGTATCTTATATGCAAACCTCGTCTCTTATAGCTGGCTAACCCATGTCTCTTATAGCTGTAACCTCTGTTCTTAAGCTGGCTACCCCCTGTCTATAAGCGCGAACCCCTGGCTATTAGAGCTGCTAAACCGCTGTCTCTTATAGCTGCTAAAACTCTGTATTCATATAGTGACTAACCTCTGTTCTTATCAGCTGCTAAACCCGTTTCTGACATATAGCTGCTTACCTCTGTCTCATAAGCTGCTACCATGTCTCTTATAGTGCTACCTCTGTCTCATAAGTGCTAACCTCTGTCCTCTAGAGCTGCTTCACCCCTGTCTCATTAGCATGTAACCTATGTCTCATATAACTGTGAAATGTCTCTTATAGCTGATACCCTCTGTCTCTTATAGCGCTAACTCTGTCTTATTATAGCTTGTTAACCTCTGTCTCTTATAGATGCTAACTCTGTCTCTTTAGCTGGAACACTTGTCTATCTAGCTGCTAACCTCGGTACTCTATAGCTGCTTACACTATCTGTCTCTTAGAGCTGCCTAACTCTCGGTCTAATAGTGCTGATAACCTCGTTCTTAAGCTGACTAACTTGTCTTTATAGCTGCTAACTCTGTGCTCATAAGCTGCTAGACTCTGTCTTTATAGCTGCTAACCTCTCTGTCTCATAGCTGTAACCTCTTCTCTTATAGCTGCTAACCTCCTGTCTATTATGCTGCTAACCTCTGTCTCTATCGCTGCAACATTGTCTCTTATGCTGCTAAACCTGATCTCATATAGCTGCTAACCTCTGTCTATTATGCTGCCTAACACTCGGGCTCATATAGCTGCTAACCTTGTCGCATATAGCTGCTAACCTCTGTCTCTTATAGCTGCTTAACCTCTGTCTCTCTTATAGCTGCTAACCTCGTGTCTCATATAGTCCTAACCTCTGGTACTCAGCTGATGTTTTTATCAACCTTGTCTCTTATAGCTGCTAACCTCTGTCTCATAGGCTAAGCCCTGTCTCTTATAGTCAGCTAGATCACTCTGTCTCTTATAGACTCGCATCCAACCTCTGTTCTTATAGCTGCTAACCCCTGTCTCTTATTTATATGCTAACCATGTTCTTAGCTGCTAACCTCTGTCTTTATAGCTGCTAAACCGCTAGTCTCTTATAGCTGTAACTATGTCTTCTAGTGCGAACCTCTGTCTATATAGCTGCTACCTCTGTCTGTATAGCGGCTAGTCGTCTTCTTAAGCTGCTACCTCGGTACATATAGCTGCTACCCCTGTCTATGATAGCTGATAGCCTCTGTCTCACAGCTGTAACTCTGTCTCTTATAGCTGCAACTCCTGTCTCATAAGATGCTAACCTTGTATCTTTATAGCTGCTTAGCCTCGTTCTTTATATGCTGCTTACTCTGTCTCATATAGCTGCTACATATGTCTAATATAGCTGAGCTCAGTCTCTTATAGTGCTTAACCTCTGTCTCATAGTGCTAACATCTGTCCTTATAGCTGCTACCTCTGTCTCATAGCTTCTAACCTCTGTTTCTTATAGCTGCCTAACCTTGTTCATAGCTTTAACCTCTGTCGCTTATAGGGCGGCTAACCTCTGTCTCTTATAGCTGCCTAACTCTTGTCTCGTATAGCGCTAAACGTGTCTCTTATAGGCTAACTCTGATCTCATAGCTGCTAACCTGTCATTATCGCTGCTAACCTTGTCTTCATAGCTTCTAACCTCTGGTCTCTATAGATGCACCTCTGTCGAGTATATGCTGCTAACCTCTGTCTTTAGAGCTGCAACCGCTTCTCTTATAGCTGCTAACCCCGGTCTCATATAGCTTGCTAACCTCTGCTATGATAGCTGCTAACCCTCTGGTCTTCATATAAGCTGCAACCTCTGTCTCTTAATAGCTGCTAACCTCTGTCTTATGAAATATAGCTGCTAACTCTGTTCATATAGCGTGCTAACCTCTGTCTTTAAGTGCTACCTCTGTTTTTAAGGCTAACCTATGTTCATAGCTGCTAACCTTGTATCTTAGAGCTGCTAACCGGTCTAGCTTCTAACCTCTTTCTTATAGCTGCTACCTCTGTTATTATAGTGATAACCTCTGTCTCTTATAGCGCTAACTCTGTCTCTTATAGCTGATAACCCATGTCTTAATATAGCTGTAAACCTCTGTCTCTTATAGCTGGTTAAACTCTGTCTCCATATAAGCTGCTAACCTCTGTCTCTTATAGTGCAACCTCTGTCTCTTATAGCTGCTACCTCTGTATCATCTAAGAGTGCCTTTTTTACCTCTGTGATCATAAGCCTGAACTCTGTCCCTTATAGCTGCTCACCTCTGTTATTATAGCTGCTAAACCTCTGTCTCTTATAGTGTAGACCTCTGTATTTTTAGCTGCTAAACATCTGTTCTCATATAGCTGTAACCTCTGTTCTGATAGTGCAACCCATGTACCTTATAGGATGCTAACCCTGTATTTATAGCTTGCCTAACCACTGTTCTTCTATAGCTTCTGCTAACCCTTCTGTCTCTTATAGCTGCTAACCTATGTATTCTTATAGATGCAACCTCTGTCTCTTAAGTGTAACCTCTGTCTTTATAGTGCAGCCTCTGTATCTTACTAGCGATTACCTCTCTGTCTCATAGAGCTGCTAACTCGTTCTTCATATAGCTTGCTAACCTCTGTCTCTTTTAGCTGTAAACTTATGTCTATATGCTGCTAACTCTGTCCTCATATAAGCTGCTAACGCTCTGTTCTCTATAGCTTGCTAAACCCTGTTAATATTATAGATGTAACCCCTGGCTCTTAGAGCTGTAACAACTGTTCTTATAGCTGCTAACCTCTGGTCTCTTATAGCTGCTACTTGTCTCTCACTAGCTGTAACATCTGTCTCTTATAGATTGCTAACCTCTGTCTCTTATAGCTGCTACCTCTGTCTCTTATAGTGCTTACCTCGTCTCATATAGCTGCTAACCTCGTCTCATATAGCTGCTAACCTATGTCTTCTTATAGCTGTAACTCTGGGTTGTCTTTATCGCTGCTAACCTCTGTTATATAGCTGCTAGCCTCGTTCACAGCTGCAACCTCGGTTCTTAAGCTGCTAACCTCCTCTGTTCTCTTATAGAGCAAACATACCATGTGTGACCTCATCTACGTAAGATAACCTCTGTCTCTTATTAGCTGCTTAACTCTGTCTATAGCTCTAACCTCTGTCTCTTATAGCTGCTAACCTCTGTATCATATAGGCTGCTAACCTCGGCTCATAGATTCCTAACCTCTGTTCTTATAGCTGCTAACCTTGTCTTTATAGCTGCCTAACCTCTGTCTATATAGTGCTAACCTTGCTCTTAAGCTGCTAACCTCTGTCTTCATAGCTGCAACCCCTCTGATCACACACTCTCCAAATAAACCTAGATGCTAACCTTGTCTCTTATAGTGACTAAACATCGTTCTATAGCTGCTAACTCTGTTCTCATATAGCTGCTAACCTATGTCTCTGTCAACCAAAGCGCTAACCTACATAGCTCATAGTGCTACCAAAACCCCCTAGGTCTATCGTATACGCTGCTAAACCTCTGTCTCATAGCTGCTCACCTCTGTCCCTTATAGCTGCGAACCCCTGTCTCTTATAGCTGCTAACTCTGTCTCATAGTTGCTAACCCCTGTCTCGTATAGCTGTAAACTCGTCTCTTATAGGGGCTAACCCCTGTTCTTTATAGCTAGCTAGCTTATGTCTTTATAGCTGCTAACCTCGTATGTGTATAGCTGCTACCTCTGTCTTCTATAGCTGCTAAGGTCTCGTATAAGCTCTAACCTCTTGTCTCAGTAGTGCTAACCCTGTCTCTAAAGCTTGTAACTCTGTTCTCTAACTGCCTTCAAATGTCTCTTATAGATTGATACCTCGGTCTCATAGCTGCTAACCACTTGTCTTTATAGTGCTAACTGGTATCTTATAGCTGCTAACCTCTGTCTAGTATAGCGCCTAACCTCTGCTCATAGCGGCTACTGTCTCTTATAGCTGCTAAACCTCTGCTCTATAGCTGCTAACCCTGGTCTATATAGCTGCTAACCTCTGTCTCAATATAGCTGCTAACATGTCTCTATAGCTGCTAACCTCTGTATCTTATAGTTCTAAACCATCGGTCTCTTAGAGCTGCTAACCCGGTCTCATTATTAGTGCTAACTGTCTCATATAGTGCTAACAGGTCTCTTATTAGCTTGGTAAACTCTGTATCTATAGCTTCTACCTATGTCCAGTTATAGCTGATTAACCCCGTCTCATATAGCTGCTAACCTCGGTCTCCTATAGCTGCGAACATGTCTCTTATAGTTCTAAACTCTGTCTCTTATAGCTGCTAACTCGGTATAATATAACTGCTAAAATCGTCTCTTATAGCTGCTAACCTCGGTTCATGGCTGCTAACCCCTGTCTCTCTACTAGCTGTAACCTTGTCTCTTTATAGCTGCTAACCTCTGTCTTTATAGCGCTAACCTCTGTTCATAGCTTCTAACCTATGTCTAATAGCTTGGCTTTTAACCTCTGTCTCTTTAATAGATGACTAACCTATGGTCTCATACGACTACCCACCTACACCCTACCCCACCCAACCACATGTCTCTTATAGATGCTAACTTGTCCTATGCTGCGCACCTCTGTTTTTTCTATCCTTTCTTATGAGCTGCTAACCTCTGTACTCTTATAGCTGCGTTAAACTCTGTCTCTTATAGCTGCTAACCTCTGTCTCCTATAGCTGGCTAAACCTCTGTCTCAAGAGCTGCTCACCCACACACCATCCTCGCTCCCCTACTTATACGACCCCCTGCTCAAAATATGTCTTATTATAGTTTTTTTCGCTCACACACCTCTGATACCTCACTACACCCATAGCGACCGAATCAACCCACACGAGTACTCACTAGCTGCTAACCTCTGTCTCTTATAGCTGGTAACCCCTTGTTCTTATAGCTGCTAAACCTCTGTCTCTATAGCTGCGAACCCCTGTCTCTATAGCTGCCTAACCTTGGTCTCATAGCTTCTAACCTCTGATACTATAGCTGCTTAACCTCTGTCTCTTATAGCTGCTAGCTCGGTCTCATATAACTGCTACAAACATGTTCTTATAGTGTAACCTCTGTCTCTTAGGCTTCTAACCTCTGTCTCTCTATTATAGCTGGCTTAAACATCTGTCTATACATTTCTAACCTCTGTTCATAGGCTAACATCTCTCTTATAGCTGCCAACCCGTTCATATAACTGCTAACCTTGTCTCTTATAGCTGAGACCTCTGTCTCTTTAGCTGCTAACCTCTGTATTTTCTTATAGTTGCTAACTGTCTCTTATCGCGGCTAAACCTCTGTCTCTTCTTATAGCTTCTAAACCTCTGTCTCAATAGCTGCTAACCCCTTGTCTCTATAGCTGTAACCCTCTGCTCTCCATATAGTGCTAAAGTCTTTTCATAGCTTTAACCTCTGTATATATAGCGGATACCTCTGTCTCATAGTAACGATAAAATGTCTTCTTATAGATGCTAACCTTGTTCATAGCGCTAACCCCTGTATCTTATAGCTGCTAACATCTGTCTTCTTATAGCTGCTAACTCTGTCTTTATAGAGCTAAACCCTCTGTTTTAGCTTCTACCTCTGTCTCCTTATAGCTGCCTACTTGTCTCTTATAGCTGCTAACTTGTTCATAGCTTATAATCTGTCTTTATAGCTGCTAACCTCTGTCTCTATGTGCTAACCTCGTCTCATATAGATGCTAACCGCTGTATCTTATAGCTGCTAACCCCTGCTCTCTATAGCTGCTAACCTCTGTCCATATAGTGCCTAACATGTTCTTCTATACGCTGCTAACCTCTGTCTATATGCTGCTAACCTCTGGTATCTTATAGCTTTAAACCTCTGTCTTCTTATAGTGCTAACCTGTCTTCATATAGCTGCTAATCCTTGTCTATATAGCTGCTTACATGTCTCTTTATAGCTGATAACCTCTGTCGCTTATAGTTCTAACCTTGTTCATATAGCGATAACCCCTGTCTCATATAGCTTATAACTCTGTCTCTTATAATGCCTGAAAGTCTATTATAGCTGACTAACCTCTGTCTCATAGCTGCAACCACTGTTCTTATAGCTGCTAACTCTGTCTATGATAGCTGATAACTCTGTCTCTGATAGCTGCAACCTCTGTCTATAGCTGCTAACCTCTGTGTCTCATAGCTGCTAACCTCTGTCTCTTACTAGTGCGAAAACAACCGCGTCTCTGATCGCTGCAACCCTTATGCTCTATAGCTGCTAACCTCTGTTCATAGAGCTGAACCTTGTCTCATAGCTCTAACCTATGTCTTTATAGCTGCTAACCTCTGTCTCATATAGCTGCTGGCTGCTATACCTGCTGTCTCTTAAGCTGATAACCCTTGTCTCATAGTGCTAACCTCTGTATCTTATAGCTGCCTAACTCTGTCTCGTTAGCTGTAACCTCTGTATCTTATAGCTGCTAACCCTGTCTCTGATAGTGCTAACCTCTGTTATAGCTTCTAACCTTGTCTCTTATAGCGGTAACCCCGTCTCTTATAGTGGCTAACCTCTGTCTCTTATAGCTGCTAACCTCTGTCTCATAGCTGCTAACCTCTGTCTCTTATAGCTGCTAACCTCTGTCTCTTATAGCTGCTAACCCGTCTCATATAGCTGCTAACCTCTGTCTCTTATAGCTGCTAACCTCTGTCTCTTATAGCTGCTAACCTCTGTCTCTTATAGCTGCTAACCTCTGTCTCTTATAGCTGCTAACCCCTGTCTCTTATAGCTGTTAACATGTCTCTTATAGCTGCTAACCCCTGTCTCTGTACCTGTAACGCCCGATAACGTGAGCGGGGAAACCCTCACCGGCTGTAACGCCCACAGGTTGGGAGTCAAATCCAGTGGCCACGGGCCTGTGGGTGAATGGATTTGTCGAACACTGGCTATAATCACACATTAGATAAGGTAAAAAAAAAAAGTGACAAAAACCCTTCACCGTTCAGCAAATAAAAATCCTGCGTGTGCGCGCATTCACGCGTCTCCGACAGGTCTGCCACCCTGCCCTGCCCCATTATCTCTTAGCCTATTGCAGCCTGGGATTCTGGGTAATGACATGCAAACGAGCACTCAGTGACTCTTTACTTCTTGTCCATTTTAACATGGGACCCTTATAAGGTTCTGCATTACACAGCTTTTTAGCACACCTGGGGTAAAGCAATGCTTCGGTAACCCTCCTCACAGACAGCTGTGTTATCTCCCGGGTCTCCTCAGTGCGGGGGAGGGGGAAGGGTGGGCGGCTGGCTATTATATATATATATATATATATATATATATATATATATATATATATATATATAGACACAAAGTAAGTTATGGTGGGTAACAAAGTGATAAATACCCTCCGCCGTACTGTGTACAGCAAATAAAGTTACCACCTGCGGGTTTATTTGCACGTCTCAGGCAGGTCGGCAGCCCTGTTAAAGTGGACAAGAAGTGCGAGTGCTCGTTTGCATGTCATTACCCAGAATCCCTGGCTGCAGGGGAAGCATTGTATGCTGAGAGATAATGAGCAGGATTGCAGACCTGTCTGAGACATGTGACTGTGCTCATTTTATGCATGTCCTATAATATCAATTGTTACTCCAAATAATAATACTGAAGTACTTAGTGCAGAATATAACAACTGGACTAGCTCCACTATTTCTATTTAAATCATTACACATACATACATATCCGTGTGTGTGTGTGTGTGTGTGTGTGTGTGTGTGTGTGTGTGTGTACACACATACATATATAAAATGAAAGTAAATAAGGCACCTGGCCCCGATGGCATGCATCCAAGAGTTCTCAAGGAGTTAAGCTCAGTAATAGCCAAACCATTACATTTAATATTCAAGGACTCCATTTCCACAGGCTCAGTACCACAAGATTGGCGTAAAGCAGATGTGGTGCCTATATTTAAAAAGGGCGCTAAATCACAACCAGGGAATTACAGACCTGTAAGCCTGACTTCAATAGTGTGGAAGCTACTGAAAGTTTAATACTTGATAATATTCAGGAATACCTAATGGAAAACCTAAATTATTAGTAATAGTCAGCATGGATTTATGAAGAATAGATCATGCCAAACTAACCTTATTTGTTTCTTTGCGGAGGTAAGTAGGAATTTAGACCAGGGTAATGCAGTTGATATGGTCTAATTAGATTTTTCAAATGTTTTTGATATGGTTCCACACAATAGGTTAGTCTACAAAATAAAGCAAATTCGACTCTTTAAAAATATTTGCACTTGGATTGAAAACTGGTTAAAGGATAGACAACAGAGGGTTGTCATAAATGGAACTTTTTCAGGTTGGGCTAAAGTCGTGAGTGGAGTACCTCAAGGATCGGTACTGGGACCCCTGCTTTTTAACTTGTTTATTAATGACCTTGAGGTTGGGATCGAGAGCAAAGTCTCCATCTTTGCTGATGATTCTAAATTGTGTAAGGTAGTAGAATCAGAGCAGGATGTAATTTCTCTTCAGAAGGACTTGGAGAGACTGGAAACGTGGGCAGGTAAATGGCAAATGAGGTTTAATACAGATAAATGTAAGGTTATGCATTTGGGAAATAAGAATAAACAGGCAATTTACAAATTAACTGGGGATAAATTAGGAAAATCCTTGATGGAGAAGGATTTAGGAGTGCTTGTAGACAGCAGGCTTAGCAATAGTGCCCAATGTCATGCAGTAGCTGCAAAGGCAAACAAGATCTTATCTTGCATCAAACGGGCAATGGATGGAAGGGAAGTAAACATAATTATGCCCCTTTATAAAGCATTAGTAAGACCACACCTTGAATATGGAGAACAATTTTGGGCACCAATCCTAAGAAAAGACATTATGGAACTAGAGAGAGTGCAGAGAAGAGCCACCAAATTAATAAAGGGGATGGATAATCTGATTTATGAGGAGAGACTAGCTAAATTAGATTTATTTACATTAGAAACCAGGTGTCTAAGAGGGGATATGATAACTACAGTATATACAAATATATTCAGGGACAATACAAGGAGCTTTCAAAATAACTATTCATCCCACGGGCAGTACAAAGGACTCAGGGGCATCCCTTAAGGTTGGAGGAAAGGAGATTTCACCAGCAACAAAGGAAAGGGTTCTTTACAGTAAGGGCAGTTACAGTGTGGAATTCATTACCCATGGAGACTGTGATGGCAGATACAATAGATTTCTTCAAAAAAAGGTTGTTCATCTTTTTAGATGGGAAAGGTATATAGGGATATACCAAATAAGTATACATGGGAAGGATGTTGATCCAGGGATTAATCCGATTGCCAATTCTTGGAGTCAGGAAGGAATTTATTTTCCCTCTTATGAGACAGCATTGGATGATATGACACTGGGGTTTTTGTTTGCCTTCCTCTGGATCAATAAGTATAGATATAGGATAAAGTATCTGTTGTCTAAATTTAGCATAGGTTGAACTTGATGGACGTACGTCTTTTTTTAACTTCATCTACTATGTAACTATGTAACTATGTAACTATGTAACTATATACATTTAGACACAGGGCCGGCTTGTAATTTCCCTGGGGGAGCGCGGTGTCTCTTACCTTCTCCGGCATCTCCTCATCTCTGCAACGTTGCGGCGTCACGTTGTCATAGCAACGCGATGCCGCAGAGAGGAGGAGAAGCCGGAGAGAAGGTAAGAGAGTTACAGAGGCCCCGCCGCGCTCTCCCCCGCCGCGCTCTCCCCCGCCGCGCTCTCCCCCGCCGCGCTCTCCCCGCCGCGCTCTCCCCCGCCGCTCTCTCCCCCGCCGCGCTCTCCCTCGCCGCGCTCTCCCTCGCCGCGCTCTCCCTCGCCGCGCTCTCCCCCGCCGATCAGTGTAATGCTAGGAGGGAGAGCGCGGCGAGGCCTCTGTAACCGCGGGGATCGGTGCAGCGGCACCACCGGCCCTATATATACACCGCTCAAAAGCAATTCAGGTGCAGCTGCACTGCCCCTTTATATTTAAGTCCTTGGGTATACGGTGCTTGGGCAGAAGAAGGAGCCGGTGTGTGTGTGTGTGTGTGTATGTGTGTGTGTGTGTGTGTGTGTGTGTGTGTGTGTGTGTGTATGTGTGTGTGTATATATATATATGACTAGGCACTCTCAGGTCTTATTTTTAAACAAATTGATGTATTGCTTCCCCTCTCTCCGCCCCACCGTCTCCGTTCCCCCCCCCCCCCCCCCCGTCGCCCCTGTCTCTCCGCCTCTCCCCCCCATCGCCCCGCCTCTATCCTCCCTCCCGTCGCCCCGTCTCTCTCCCCCCTCACTCTCTCCCTTACGCACGTGCACACACTCTCCCACTTACACACACACTCACACTCTCCCACTTACACACACACCCCCACTTACGCACACACCCCCACTTACACACACATGCACACACCCCCACTTACACACACGTGCACACACCCCCACTTACACACACACGCACACACCCCCCCCACTTACGCACACACACCCCCACTTACACACACACGCACACACCCCCCCACTTACACACACACGCACGCACACCCCCACTTACACACACACGCACACACCCCCACTTACACACACACTCTTGCATTCCCAAGATAATTACCTGGCGAGAAGACAAGGCGGCCATATTCTCCATGGGAAATACTGCAATGAAAACTTGGGGGGTCCCCAGGGCTGGAAATAGTGGGGTTCAACTTCGGGGTCCCCACTCCAAATATATAAAAAATAAAAAAATACTCGGGCAGGTGTTTTAGCATAGGGGGGCTATTGATTAAACTTTGATAGTGCTGATCGGGGCACAATCGCATGGAAACGTCTATTGTCTTCAATGAGAGCGGGAGTTTCCCAGGCCATAGTAACCCTATTGGCACTTTTGCAGTGTAATGAAGTCAATGGGTCCGTGCGACAGTGTCCTGATCGGCACTAGTGCCGTTTCAGGAATAACCTCCCCCCCCCCCCCCCTTCTGTGTCACTGGATTACAACCAGTGAAGTAAAAAAAAACTAGTGGTAAGGTGTCCGGTTCCAAGCGATTGCAAACAAGTATTTTGGACCCGAGGATTGTGGGTCGGCGCCTGAGGATGAGACATTGGGTTTGTGTGCAGACGTTCGCTGCTTCAGTCCCAGCCTGGGACACTCCGGGCCTGAAAACGGAGAGGCTTTTTATCTCCACGTTATCTTACTGTGTGAAATGTGCTCACACCGAAGGGGTTAATAATAGAGAGAGAGAAACCCCCTATTTGAAGCAGCATTCCCTTCCACTCGCCGTAAAGACGAGCGCTTCCTTTCTTTGTTGCCGCGGAGACGTCCGTTTGCTTTTGCGCTCGGCCAATACCCGGCCCCTTTTTGTCAATTCTATATTGGCGATACCAGGTTGTTAAAAATGGTCCTCCCGGGGACTTAAAATGGCCAACGCCATCTGCACAGATTTAAACTGTGGAGGTTGCCATGGGAACAGCTGGGGGCTGTGAAATATTAAACAGGGGAAAACGTGACAAAAATAACAATATTGTAAAATATTGTATGTTATTCATTTTAACTGCAATAAAGGTGCGGGTCCCCCTACTGTCCCAGGTCCCCGGAGCTCAGAAGCGCTATTTTTAGCTTTGTGGGACCCCCTGATGGTTCCTGAGATACTTGAAGGTAGAACAGGAACACCCTCCCAGGGGAAACAAAATGGAGGTTTAACTCATCCGCCGCAGCCTCCTATTGGCATTAAAATGAAAGGCGGCTCCTTCAGCGGTGAGTATCTCGGGTGGCAGGGCATCGGCGGAGCGGAAATTTACGCGTCTCAGCTCCCGGCGACCCCCCGCTTTGGAGCCATTGAAAAAAGGGGGCGTACTGCTCCGTTATGCCTCCCAGCGCCGGACGGTCGTGTCGCCGCTGGGGCCACGGACCAGCCGGCCCTTCCGCATAATAAGGCCGCGCTTATAGTGCCGGCGACGTGACGTCGCCCGAAAACAAATTCAGTGCCGCCGCCGCCGCCGCGCGCGCTTATAGTGCACGAGGCGGCGACAAGCGACAGAGCGACGGCGCCATCGCGGAAACCTGAAGCCGGCAAAATTTGATTTTTCAAGGGCCGTCGCGTCACGTGACGGCCCTTCAACAAATCAAATTGCCGGAATCCCGCGACCCCGCCGGCACGGTGAAACATAACTTTCTCCCGCTGTGTCGCCGTCGCCAACGACGGCACTATAGGCACGGTCTTCCGCTCTTCGGAGCGATCACGTGATCACACACAGGCTGCGGGACGCAGGGATTCCCCGGGTACATCACACACAGGCTGCGGGACGCAGGGATTCCCCGGGTACATCACACACAGGCTGCGGGACGCAGGGATTCCCCGGGTACATCACACAGGGTGCGGGACGCAGGGATTCCCCGGGTACATCACACAGGGTGCGGGACGCAGGGATTCCCGAGCGCAGTCACACACACACTGTCCCCATCGTGTCCCTCTCTCTGTCCCTCAGAGCGCAGTCAGACAGTTCCCAGGCAGCAGTAGTTCAGCTCAGGATCAGGCAGCAGCCAGCGAGGAGTTAGAAAGCAGCGTGTGCTTCCAGCGGCTGGCCAGCACCGGGCCCAGCTTCCACTACATGCAGCCGGTGACCCCCGCTTCCAGCCCCGAGTGGGTGGAGCTTGTGCGCATCGTACCGCAGCCGCTGGGCTTCTCCTCTCCCCTCACAGACAGCCCCGAGCAGAGAGTCAGAGTGCAGAGAGTGCCCCAGGTGCTGCTGTTTGGGACTGCAGCCACCGCACTGAAAGTAGGTGACAGGGACAGGCGCAGGCGACAGGATGCTGGCAGGGTGAGGTGACAGTGTCAGGGTGAGGTGACGGGATGCAGACAGGGGAGGCAGGCTGAGGGGACAGGGACAGGATGCAGACAGGCTGAGGTGACGGGATGCAGACAGGCTGGAGGGACAGGATGCAGACAGGCTGGGGGGACGGGATGCAGGCAGGCTGAGGTGACGGGGTGCAGACAGGCTGGGGGGACAGGTGACGGGATGCAGACAGGCTGAGGTGACGGGATGCAGACAGGCTGAGGTGACGGGATGCAGACAGGCTGAGGTGACAGGTGACGGGATGCAGACAGGCTGAGGTGACGGGATGCAGACAGGCTGGAGGGAC